>QANZ01002804.1:0-39670 GCA_003254925.1 Chamaecrista fasciculata
AGCTGAATCAGATATAATTTCTTATTTTCTACTTCATAGCCACTGGAAACAATGTTGAAGAATGTATTATATTGTTCTACTGTAGGGAGGCCTGCTTTAAAATCACTGAATAATTTGGCCATTCAACTTAGGAAGAACTGTAATCATCCTGAACTCTTAGAGTCAGCCTTTGATTCTCAGGTATGAATCCAACACTGCAATTTTTGGGAACTGATATTATTTATTGCTGAATGTGTTGTCATTTTTTATGTGTTGGCTGTTGAATCTAGATTTAAGGTCACCAGTGATGCCTTAGCTGTAATTTACATTAAGTATATACTATTTAACATTGAATTCTGTAGTTTTCCTTCGAAATGCTTAAATTTTTTTATTGGTTGTTGATGCCTGTGTTGTAAGTTATATATTTCTTCTTCTGTTTTCAATCCTATGATGAAATTAACCACTGTAACTATTGATTGACTGTAATTGGAACTGTAATCCAAGCTTGATTGTAGTGCTTTAAATTTTTTTGACCTTTATTTGTTNTAAATTTCCTTCCGCTGCGCTCCCTCTGTGATTTCCCAACAATTAACCACTGTAACTATTGATTGACTGTAATTGGAACTGTAATCCAAGCTTGATTGTAGTGCTTTAAATTTTTTTGACCTTTATTTGTTTGAGATGATTATGGATTGATCTGCTGTTTTCTTAACTTCGGTTGCACTGACGTGTTCTTTAGTTGGTTACATTTAAAGTGTGCTGCATACTTCATTTCCTTTGGTTGCACTGTGGAGCTTTTTAGTTCATTAATCTCTTCTGCATTATCTACATCTTCTTTAATAAAACACATTTATATGAATTTTTCTTGATGCTTTGAACTGTAACATATTTATATGACGTTTTTTTAATTGTCTAACTATTCATTGTAGCTTTAATATAATTTTTGTTTGTTCTTTGAACTGAAACAGGTTTATATTCCACTGACAGAATATTTCCTGCTGAATCTACTGATTTTAAGATTAGGAATTTACTTCAATGTAGTCATTTTAGGACAGAATCTTTTCTGCTGAATGTAGTGCTTTTAGGATTAGTAATTTACTGCAATGTACTGATTTTAGGAAATAATATTTGCTGCTGAATGTAGTGATTTCAGCATTAGGACTTTAATAAAAATTTCAGACACATCTATATGATAACTTAACAGACTCCTATGTTGTTTTGTTCTAATACTCAGTCCTAATTACTAAAATAAACAAGATTCCTATTTGATTTGCCAATGCTGTTTTGTTCTATATTTTTTTTAATTTGTATCAAACTTCTATATTTTACTAGTTGGGTTTTGCTTCCTTAATTCTTCAAATTAAAAGTCTTCATTCCTACCCAAAATTTTCTTACATTGATTTCTATATTTATTTGGATTGAATTTGGATTCATGGATACATTACTAAGCCACTGCATTTCTCTCTCAGCCAAGAAGAACGTCCATTAAAGATCAATTGCAGTGTTGGATTCAATACCTTTCCAAATAATCGAGATTGATAATGATATACATCTTGGCCAGGAACATCAATATTTACAATAATCTGCAATCTGCAATAATAAAGTGCTTCACATATTAGTTCCTAGACCTAGAGTAATTCAAAGATTTGTAATGTGCAGAAGATAGCATCAGAAAAGCATCTAATTGTGCAACAGTGGCTTTTGTAAGCACTCTCTTACATTTGAGACTTCTTTTTGTATGACAATTTACTTTCTTTGTTTGATGAATTTCTTTTACTTGATAGTTTGTCTTTGCATGTCTTACTGGGATATTTTGTAGTAGGTTCTGCCAGAAAGTGGTTTTAACAGATCATAATGAAGACGTTCTCAAGGCAAGGTCACAAATATGAGGTATAGTAGGATATCCTAATTTTCTGCATTAGTCATAGTTTCTGTCAAATTATGAATAATTATGTAAGAATTCTGAACTGTCAAATTAGTATTGTATGAGAACAAAGAAAGATTCTTAATCCTTTAGGAAGATAATGCTGCATTTTTCTTGCTACATTACTCATGTCTTCAAGTCTATTCTCTATTTTCTTAGCTGAATCCATTTTTGTTGACTGCAGTCATAAATTATCATCCCACCAATATATGCTTGAAGATTTTTAAATTATCATCCCATCATGCTTTGTTGATCTATATCTTGGATGTGCTAGGTTTGGAAGTTTGTGTTGTAGAAGTGCTTGATTTGCTTCCACTCATGATGGTCATTATCATAGTCATTATAATTTGCCTTTCGTTAGTGTAAATTTTGCAAAAAGCTGCTCTCATAAATTCATAGATGCAGCAAAAAGCTGACTTCAAAAACTGGCAAGCGTAGGAGATTAAATTGGACAGCTGAAGAGGAAAATACACTAAAGGTATAAGTTTCATAAACTTTGTTTCTAGAACTGACTGAATAACGAATATTGCATCGTGACTTTCTCTGTTTTAAAAAATTAATTTGGGGGATAGGCCTGTTTTAATTTCATGTCTATAAATACTACGTGTGTTTGTGCCTTTGTATAATATAAGTTTCATTTGAAATAAGGAACAAAGCATATAATTAAGCATGTCCACATTACTAAGGTATTTATTGCTGTTGGTTTCATGTCACAGTCTGGCTTTTCAAGGGTTTAATTAATTCATTGTTTATTTTTGGTTTCTCTCTCACCCTATCTATTCATTTGCTCGGTTGTCATGTGTACTATTTGAAGATGCATAATAAGTACATACACAAACTTTTTGACTTTGGATTTAGAATGATACGAATCACTACATGCATGTATAAGAACTTCCACATACATCTTTAAGTCTGCTATTTGATCAATTAAGCACTACATGCATGTACTTATTTTTTACTTTGTGCTATATGAGGCTACTTGGTATTTTATTTACATAGGGAAGTGGAAATCTCAAAAATAATGCAGTTGACAGTAATTATCATCTTAAGACGCTGTAAATAACATTTGAAAATTTTAGTAGACTTATTCTATAAATTGGTTACATCTTCCATGTCTTTCAATCATTTTATGTATATTTGATTGCAGACAGAATAGACCAATAAACAGGATCTGTTGTCTACACCGTACTCTGTCCACCGTTGATGAGAAGGATTGATTGCCAATGATTATGAGGTGCTTTACTTATATGTGAAACCTCTAACAAGTTAGATCTTGCTTAGCCCCATTACATGCTTTTCAGATTTTTAAATTATCATTCCATCATGCTTTGTTGATCTAAATATAATTTGAGAGAATCTATTTATTAAGTCCCATCATACTATTTTCAATTCATATGCCTAATTCATTGTTGCCAGTTTTCAAGATCTCATGATGAATCAAGGAAAAAACTTGAGGTTGTGTTGTAGGTAAGCCAAAAATCACAAAAGATTCTATTTTATTTAATTCAATCTGCTATAAATGGGTGATTTTGCCTTCCTTTCAATTCTATTGATTTAGCATTCATCATTTCAATGGCAATGCTTAGTGAGTAGATTCTGTTTCAGTTGTTAGTTCTTTTACTTTCTATCAAACTGATCCTTTTTATTTGTGAACTTCCTTTTTTGTTAAGTTTAGATATTGCAGTGGACCGAGAGGCAGAAGGTGACCTTTTACTTGGTGATATGGGTTAGGTATTCAGCAAATTGGAGATTTATCAACATTCTTTTGCATTATCATTTAAGTTTTAGTTTATTCTTTTCATAATGTCTGGCTAGAAATTTCTTTTTCCCTTATGTTTTTTGTTCAAGTCAAATAAAGCTGAAAGAATCTATACTAAGAGAATGGCCTATTAGATTGAATGATCTTTTTCCCTTCAACAGTAACTTAAACCCCAATCATCTTCTTAGATTGAATGATCTATTTCTGTCATCATTTTTGCATTGTACATGTCTTAGAAAGAGTATCAAACTCCTTGTGAGATATGCTTTGAGAATGTGTTTGGCATAATCAAATTATAGTATTTGTTATCAAACAGTCATGAAATGAGGGAGAAATTCTTAGGTAGATTAAAGATTCAGTTCACTTTTCCATAGAACTAATTTTCTCAATGTTTCAGGCCTCATTATAATTTAAATCTGCAGAGCATCTCTGTGAATGGCCAAATATTATCAATTGAAGTTACTTTCGGTGAGTATTATGTATCTCTTCTCAAATCATATAATTATTGCATTATTTTACTTCATTGCTAGACAGAGTCCAGGAGTCATGCATATGAGAATTACAATCTACAGCCACAAGCACTCTCCAATGCATTATTCTCTGCCACATTATGTTGCCTCCTTCATGTTTTGTTTTAAAGACCAATATAAAAGCATCGAAACAGAAAGTCCCTGATATTATTGCAACAATTAAGTTTTTGGGGTATGAAATTTCTCCATTATATATATATCCCTACATGATTTTAAAATTCCCAAGCTGTTATTTACTAATTAATTGTATGTGATTGACTGATGTATATTTTTGATACAGCTGTTATGAGTAGTTAGTTATTGCAGACTCTTAATATTTTGTATCTGTACAGTTCACGAACAGCAGTTGCTCCATTGGGAAGGTTGGAAATTTTGTTACAGGTTTGTGTATTTAGTTGTTTACTTTGGATTTGGCATGGTATCTTTTCCTTGCAGAGTTGCACGCATGTGTGTGTTTAGGATGTATTAAATATGTTAGTGTGTCTTGCCATGTACAGGTACGGAATCCTCATAGCATTAAATACAACGGAACTTTCCAAGGTCTCAAGTATGTGAAGGATGCACTCTGTGATGGCACACCACAACTGCATTTGGATACCACAAAGATAGATGAAACCTTCTTCAAATGTGTCTTAAACAGATTGATATCGCCAATACAAAAACCTTATATAACATTAGCTTTTTGTTTAGGGACAAAGAGGAACCTCAAATTGCTGACTATGACACATTTTGTCAAGAATCGAGATTGTTCATTGTATTTATATCAAAATTTCCAATAAGAAATGATTATCTATGATTTTTATCTATGATTTCCAATAAGGAATAATATGTATTTATATCTCACTCTCATCTATGGGCTGTCACTCAAATATTGACAGTCTTTTTGTATTTATATCTCAATTTCCAATAAGGAATGATTATCTATGATTTTGTGCACAATGAATAATTTACTTACAGTGTCATAATTCCTTGGCAGTAGTATTGTTGATTTTGGGTGATTCACATTTGTATAAATTGACAAAAGCAGGTGCCAAATGTCCACCCAATTATGTGCGTCTACAAATAAAAAAACTCGTGCGAACGCACGGGTCTCATACTAGTTTAATTCTGTAACAAAGAAAACTTGATATTATAATAGGACATTTAATTCTCCGGTGCAAATGCAGATTTTTAGAATAATGATCTTCACAGCAAATCCTTCTAAATCAATAAGTATGAAAAAGATAAAGTTATTGGAAGATAAAAATACTGATTCAAAATAACTTGAACCAAGGAATTGTCAACTAAGTAATTAACTCACCAAAACAATTAATACAATGACAATCAGAATAAAAATAAAACTTTTTTTATTAAACATTGATATTTATCCAATGAAACAAATAGATATTTAACCAATGAAAAAAATGAGGAAGGGCAGATAAAACGTCTGAAAAAAATGCTATCACAACCATATTGGCTTATACAATTCCAATCACAATAGAAATAATTTTTTAGGCTTCCATAATTAATAGTACACTACCAAAGGCATGAAGTGAATCAGTGATTAATCACAGAAAATTCAACTTTTCCCAGTGCAAAACCATTAGTATTTTGAGTGCCGCTTGAGTTGAATGATTAATCAATGGTATTAAAAACTTCTGTAAATTCTGCTTCATAGTGGAAAACCGTTCATATCATGTATGCTTTGATTCCTATCATATTGAAATTTCCTTTTTTGTTGATACACCTAACAAGAAATTAAGCTCATTTTGAAAATAAGAGTTTTTGAATCAAAATGTTGAAGATCCCATCAGAATGTTAAAGAAGACCAAAGCATTCACAAAAGTGATATATCTTTGAAAATGAAGGTATTAATTAAAATAAAGCCTTTACAAAAGGATTTTCATTTCATTTTTTAATCTTCTTCATCTATTTTAGTAGCAAGAAAATGAATCATATGACCAACAGGACAAGTGAAGACTTTTAAAGTATTGTTTCATTTCCCTTGATTACTTAAAACATTAAGGTCCCTAGGAATTCTCATTTCTCACAATACATCTCAATATATACCAACACCCGAGATGCGCTATGAAATATGAACATTTTATTTTGAGAGTGTGTCATCGTGTCAGATATATATATCTGTGTTTGATACTCATATAACACTCATTTGACACATATTTATAAGTTTCAGAATATAAAATTAATTTTTTGTGACTTTAACTTAACAAACAATAGAAAATAATTAATGACACATATAATATACTAGGGGCTAGGGCACGCCAATATGCATGTAACATTTGAATTGATTTAAAGTTGAAGATTATATTAAATTTTTATATTGATAAAAGAGTAAGTTTGGGACCAATTTGAGAAATTATACAAATATGTAAGACTCATCTAAAATAAATAAAATATTTAGGACCAATTTGAAAATACCTCATATGGGAGAGTGAGTGGAGAGAGAGTGGTGACATTTTTTAATTTTTAATTGTTTTTTGCATTTTTTTAATTCATTTATTTTTTTAAAGAAGTGGGGGGAGTGAGTGGGGAGAGATAGGGGAGAGATAGTGGTGATTTTTTTTTCTTTTTTAATTTTTTAAATCACTATTTTTGACCAACCATAAGGGGTGGAGCCATATAATATAGTATAGAAATAGATATTATGAATAAATATGGTAATTTTTAAAGTTTTCATTAAAATTTATGAATTTTTAATTGTTTATAGAGTAAACTAACAATTTGGTCACTGAAAGTTCACCGAGCTGACAACTCGGTCCTTAAAAGATTGAAATGTCCAATTTAGTCCCTGAAAGATTAAAATGATATACTTTTTAGTCCTTGAAAATTAAAATGGTATATTATTTAGTCCATAAAAAAGACTGGTTAGTATACTATTTTAACATTTCAGAGATTAATTTTTATATTTCAATCTTTAAGGGATCGAGTTGTCAGATTGGTGATCTTTCAAGAACAAAATTATTAGTTTACTCTTGTTTATATATATAAATATATGTCATGTCGTATCATGTAATTTTAAGAGTTTAACATAACGATACGTTTTGTGTGGTGTCCAGCTCAGAGATAACAACAAAAATCATACATAATTAGGATTGAGACTCAATGGAACAAGTGGGAAAGTTTAATGACCAAAACAGAAAAAAAATAGTTTAAGGACCAAAATGAGGCTTTGACCTATATATATATAACAGTAAAATTTAAATGAAAACGTTCATTAAAGCTTGATCAGGTGGATGAGCAATAAAAACAGACAAACAAATTAAACTACAACACACACACACAAGAGTTTTTGTTTCCAGTTTCTACTCCATTTTCTCACCAACCAAACAGATACAACTTAACAGATAGCTAAAATTATAGAAGTATAGAATAATAGAAGCTTCTGGTTATATAAAAGAAGAAGATTGAGAAAGAAATTAAAAGAGAAGGCAGAAAAAGTGAACATACTAGTATGAACTATAATAGCGAGAGCTTTATGATCATCATCAGAAGAAGGGTGTGGAATTACAGCTTTGTCCTCATCCTTTGGAACTTCCTCATGTGGATGAGACGACGCCGTTTGGGGTTGCTGCTGCTCTGTCGTCATGGTTGCTTAATTTTGTGTGACACTTATTACAAACACCAATTTGATGATGATGATGAAGATGATATGGGATTGAAGGAAAGATTTTGAAAATGATGAGAGAGAGAGAGAGATGGTTAGGATTTTATGATTGGACGAAGGTAAGTGAAGAGTGAAGAGAGAAGATGTGTGTGATATTCCAAAATGCAATGGAATTAGCTGGATGGTGCTATATACATTATAATTTCATGGTGGTTTTGCCTTTGTGATATGATGAGTTGGCACAATCATATATTTTACTTGTTTCGCGCAACATCAATTTAAACCCAAAAAAAAAAAAGAAATTGAGTTTGGCTAAAAAAAAAAAAAATCTTTTTATAACTTTAAGGTCAAAATCTCATTTTGGTACCTAATGTTTACTCTAAATTTTGTTTTTGTCCATAAATGTTTTTGTTCCTTTTTTGTCCTCAACGTTTCCCAACAGTTCCATTTTAGATCATAATATTTTTCTAATAAGTTTAACGATTAACTCTTAATTATTGAATATGGTCATATTTCTCTTGTTTTAAGTTTGAACGCGACAAAATCGAAGTTACGAGTTTCTCTTGATGAGTTTTTCCTTGTCCAATTGGAGCCGTCGACAAACGAGATTAAAATAGGCATGAAATCGGGCCTCAAAAGTGGGCTCTTCATTTCATAAAGTTGGTCATATCTCTCTCGTTTCAAATTTGAATATAATAAAATCGAAACTACAAGTTACTCCTGACAAATTTTTTCTCTGTCCAGTTGAGAATATCGACAAAAAAAGTCAAATAGTACTCCAAAATGAGTTTGGTCAAAACACTAGTACCAAATTTGGAAGTATTATTTGACCTTATTTATCGATGACCCCAATTGGACAAAAAAAGAACTCATCAAGAGTAATCCGTAACTTTGATTTCTTCGCATTCAGACTTGAAACGAGAGATATTTGATCAACATCATGAAACGAGAGAATCACTTTCGGGGTCCGATTTTACCTCGTTTGCCAACAATTGTAATTGGGAAAAGAAAGAACTCATCAGGAGTAACACGTAGCTTCAATTTCGTTGCATTCAGATTTAAATCAAGAGAGATATGACCATATTCAATGGTTAGGAACCAAAATGGAATTGTTAGAAAACATTAAGGACTAAAACAGAATAGAAAAAAATATTAGGGACCAAAATAAAATTTGAGATAAATATTAGAGACTAAAATGACATTTTGACCTATTTTTAAAATAGATTAGCCCACTCATTTCTAATAAAATAAGATTAAAAAAGGAGTAAACTACTAAATTGGTCCCTGGATTATTGGCTCGCTGACAGATTGGTCCCTGAATTAAGGAAATTGACAAATAGGTCCCCGAATTTTACAAACGTTAGTCAAATTAGTCCTTCCGTTAAATCTCTGTTAGGCAACACGCTGACGTGGCACGTTAAGTGCCACGTCAGCAGTTGGAAAACTAAAAAAAAAAACGCCAGCTGTGCAGGATATGCCACGTAAGCATTAATACTTAAAAAAAAACATTTCCTTCAAAATTCAAATTGGTCCCTGAGTTATATTTTTTTCAGAAAAAAAAAATTAATTTTTACTCACCCATTCTTATCCTATTATTTTCAATTCCCCTCTTTTTCATCATCTTCATTCATTTTAGTCCCAAATCCTAAAAATAAAATTATAAAGTATCCCAAAACCCTTCCAAACATTCCAATTTAGTCCTTAAATGTATTAAAAACCCTAAACTCTAAACCCCAAACTCTAGACCCTAAAACCCTAAACCCTAAACCCCAAACTCTAAACCCTAAACCCTAAAACTCTAAACTCTAAAATCCTAAACCCTAAAATCTAAAACCCTAAACCCTAAAAACCTAAACCCTAAACCCCTAAAAAAACCATTCTCTTGCAATTTGGTCCTGGGTCCTCAAATTTATTAAATCAGAATTAAAAAAAAAACATTTTGGTCCCTAAATCCTAATTTCATCATCATCTTCATCTTCAATTCTTCATACACATTCAATTCATATTCATCATCAACATCTTCTTGGGATCACTATAGCCATCCCCTTATTCATCCCATCCTTCTTTATACATGTTCGCTCTCTCCATTGCTCAGTTTTGGTGGCAATCGATATCAAATATGCAGAAGGCAGAAGCATACTCATCTTCATACACCTTCATTCTTCACGATTCATCAATTCTGTATCACAATTCATCAAACGACGACGACGCCGCCGCCCAGATTTGTATCACGATTCAAACCCTCAATTCTGTATCACGATTCAAACACCGCCCAGATCTGTGTCTGGGTAATGATGAAATCCACACAAAACATTCATTTGGCACAATTTCGAACCCTAAGGCGCGATTTCTCGGACCGATTCAGTTTGAAGGCACGATTTTGCTTCGATTTCAAAATCAGTGTCAAATAGTTATGAAACCAGTGGATTTTGGTTCGATTTTGATGTGTGCTTTGCTGTGTGCTTGATTTTGGTTCGATTTTGATGTGTCCTTTGCTGTGTTTGATTTTGGTTCGATTTTGATGTGTGCTTTGCTGTGTGCTTGATTTTTCCTTTGCTGTGCTTGATTTTTCTGTTGAAAATGGATGATGAAGGTGGATAGATGAAGAAGAAGATGAATGTGGATGGGTATGAAGATGAAGGTGGATAGATGAAGATGAGTTTGTTGAAAATGGATGATGAAGGTGGGTATGAATTGATGGAGATGAAGATGAAAAAGATGAAGAAGATTAAAAAAAAGTTTTAGGGGATTTAGGGGTTTAGGGACCAAATTGCAAGAGATTAGTTTTTTAGGGTTTTAGGATTTAGGGTTTAGGGGTTTAGGGTTTTAGATTTTAGGATTTAGGGTTTAGGTTTTAGGATTTTAGAGTTTAGGGTTTTAGGATTTTAGGGTTTAGGGTTTTAGGGTTTTTAATATTTTTAAGGACTAAAGTGGAATGTTTGGAAGAGTTTTGAGACACTTTACAATTTTAGGATTTTAGGGTTTAGGGTTTAGGATTTTAGGGTTTAAGGTTTAGAGTTTGGGGTTTAGGTTTTAGGGTTTTAATATTTTTAAGGACTAAATTGGAATGTTTGGAAGAGTTTTGAGACACTTTACAATTTTATTTTGAGGATTTGAGACTAAAATGAATGAAGATGATGAAAAAGAGGGGGAATTGAGAATAATGGGATAAAAGTTGAACTCAGAGACCAATTTGAAGAAGAGATGAAACATTTTTTTTTAATTATTAATGCTTATGTGGCAAATGAAGCACAGTTGACATTTTTTTTTTTCAATTTTTCAAGTGCTGACATGGCACTTAACGTGCCACGTCAGCTTTTAACGGCCACGTCAGTTGGCTTTCTAATGGAGATTTCACGGAAGGACTAATTTGAGTAACGTTTTTAAAATTCGGGGACCTATTTGTCAATTTCCTTAATTCAGGGACCAATCTGTCAGCGACCCAATAATACAGGGACCAATTTGGGAGTTTACTCATTAAAAAAGATTTGGAATTTAGGACCAAAGCAAAGGGAATTGAAGTATTTTGAGTTTTGACACCTCTATACTGTATGATGCTTAGCTATACTATACAATTAATACTCCTCAATGGGTCGTTTCATCTTGCTTTAAGTTGTGTTATTGGCAAGCCACTTCTAGTTCTCCACTGTCACTGACCTGTCTCCTTTAAATAATTTCATAATTATTACACATTGATTAAAACCAATAAAATCGCATGGGATTTTAAAATATTCAGAGAAGAGAGGTTGTAAAATGTTATGTATAAACTTTAGCATATATATATATATATATATATATANCTACATCTTCTTTAATAAAACACATTTATATGAATTTTTCTTGATGCTTTGAACTGTAACATATTTATATGACGTTTTTTTAATTGTCTAACTATTCATTGTAGCTTTAATATAATTTTTGTTTGTTCTTTGAACTGAAACAGGTTTATATTCCACTGACAGAATATTTCCTGCTGAATCTACTGATTTTAAGATTAGGAATTTACTTCAATGTAGTCATTTTAGGACAGAATCTTTTCTGCTGAATGTAGTGCTTTTAGGATTAGTAATTTACTGCAATGTACTGATTTTAGGATATAATATTTGTTGCTGAATGTAGTGATTTCAGCATTAGGACTTTAATAAAAATTTCAGACACATCTATATGATAACTTAACAGACTCCTATGCTGTTTTGTTTTAATACTCAGTCCTAATTACTAAAATAAACAACATCCTCCCACGTCTCTTCGTCTTCTTCTTCACTCTTCCAACCATTCCACCATTCACCGTCACCGTCACACGCAATTCCACCATTTGCTGTCGCCGTCAAGATCCAATCCGCCGGAGCAGTTCGACGGCAACCAGAGCGGAGTTCAAACCGGAGATGAAGAAGATCTTGCTGGCCATCGCCGATAGATGGTTCTCGAAAACGACGGCAGATTGAATATTGACGGCGACGTATGGGGGGAATTGTGTAGTTGGTTCGAAAAATTTTGCCTAGTCCTCCTTCTGCATTTGGATTCCCTCGGATTGTGAAAAATATGGGGATTCCGAAAAAGAAAACCAGGTCGGTTTGTTTATAGTGTTTTTGTTTTCGATTTGGAAGAAAAAAACTGAGTTTTTGATTTGGAGCTCCCAAAATGTATCTATTGGAGCTTCCAAAATGAAGAAGAAGACGAGGAGAGAGATGGAGATGGAGATGTTTGAGCATGAACAAAAATTTGTCTTTTTGGATAAATTCAATTAAAGTTTCAATTTATGTTTTTTTTTTTACGTTTTGAATCCTATTATAAAAAGAAGGGTAAATTACACTTTGGTACTCTATGGTTTGATCTTATTTCACTTTGGTACCCTGTGGTTTGAAAGCTGACACTTTGGTACCCTGTGGTATTCTCCATTAACACTTTGGTAGCCTTTGGGGCTATTTTGTAATTTTAACCATAAAAAATTTTGCAAAAATTACATATTGACCCCAAAAATTTTTATAAAATTTTTCATTTTAGTCCCTATATAATATGTATCCAGAGACCTATTTGTAATTTCTTGAAAATTTTTTGGGGTCAATATGTATTTTTTGCAGAATTTGTTATGGTTAAAATTACAAAATAGCTCCAAAGGGTACCAAAGTGTTAATGGAGAATACCACAGGGTACCAAAGTGTCATGTTTCAAACCACAGGGTACCAAAGTGAAATAGGGTCAAACCACAGGGTACTAAAGTGTAATTTACCCTATAAAGAAAAAGGACCTTAATAAAAAAATAAAACTTTTGGGGGATGAAAGATTATTTTTCCTTCTTTTTTAACGAAAAAAGTGGATGGAAAGTGTTGAGGACTAACCATGTAACATTTTGGAAAATTGATGGACCAAAACGGAACGAAAAATAACTGAGGAACCAATTTAGAACATTGAACATAACTGAGGGACCAAAATAGGACTTTCGCCTTTTCAATTTGTTCTGCTAGCGTGGGAAATAATAAGTGAGTTTGACAAAAACAAAAAGAAAAATTTTCATTCTTAATTATAAATTGGAGATAAATTTGTGGTTGAACTAAGAATAACGGTTAAAATTGCGATAAAATCACATTTTGGAGATAAAAAAAATGTGAAAGTTTGAGGACAAGAATGAAATAAAAAGTAGCTTTTATGACCAAAATGAAACTTATTCCATAGTTTGAAAACCAAAAATGAGATTTTCACCTTTGAGTGGAAATCAATGACTAAGATGCAATAGAAATCGACGGCTAAGATACATTGAAAATCGATGGCTAAGATTGCGCCACGTCAGCATTTTCTATTAAAATTAACGGAACAAAAACACATGTACCCTAGTTGCTAAACAACATATATCTCAGGTACCCAAAGTGAGACATTTTAAACCACACAGCAGTGATGTGAGATCGGACCAAATCACAGGTACGTTTTTTGTATTTTACCCAATTTATAATAGAGAATTGGGAAAGATTAGGGTAGTATTAGAAGTTTTTAATATTTTTAGATAGAGCTTTGAGATAGTTTTAGGCTTGTATTAGGAGTTTTATATTAGAACTTTTAGAAATTAGTAAATTCAATAATTTAGAATTTTAATTGTCATAATGTTCTCCATTTACAATTTACCGTGAAACGAGCTGCCGTCGCCGCGCTACAGAGAGTCCAATGTCGGATAATGAACTATATTTTTTGTCTTCCCTCGAATCTACTTCAGATGTCAGGGTCATTAAAGAGGTTATGGACTATATTGAATCATGGACCCATTTAATTGGGAAGGCCTTTGAAGATCAAACAGGAATTTCTTCTGCTCAGAAGAAGTATGGACCGTTTATCGATAAATCCTTGGCCATTCTCGACCGTCAATTGTCAAAGTTGAGCATCAATGGTAGCTTAGTTTTAACATTCTTGAGTTTTTATAAATTGTGCTTGGATTCTTCCATGAACAGCCGAACGAGGGCTGCAGGGAACCCTTTTCTTTCTTTGGTTTATCAGTTTTTATTTGAGTGTTCCTAATCTTTTTGGCTTTGAGGATTTTTTCCCCGACCAAAATACATGTTCATTTATTTTTACTTATATCTTATTAGGGATTGAGTTACTATCTTTTTAAAAAATACAACAAAAAAAAGAAGAAAAATGGAAAGAAAATTAAAAATTAAACAAAATTAAAAAAGAAGAGACTCACTCTTTCATCAAGCCTTCTCATTCAGACTCATCTCCCTTTAGCCAATCCTAAATTATTTCTCTAAAAAATAAAAAAAAATAAAATAAAAGAAAAGAATAAAAATAAAAAGAACAAAAACAAAAACAAAATTTAAAAAAAAAAATCACTCTCTCATAACCCTTTCTATTCAAAACCATCTCAAATAAATATTCTTGTTTTGTTTCAAGCCTATCTTCACTTTAACCCAATGTTCAAAAGAAAAAGTTAAAAAAAAGAACAACCTCTCATAATCACTCATGAAAGCCCAATGACTAAAACCATATACATTCTTTTAAGCCCATCTTTCTTAAAACCTAACCTAAATCTTTTTCTTGATAATAAATAAAAAAGAATAATAAGGAAGTTAACATTAGACCAAAGTTTCAAAATCTGGACCAGTCATTAATCCGGATAAGAGCTCGGGTGGTCAAATCACTGGTTTAATCGCCGGGTCACTATGTCAATTGTAAATCGGTCAAAATAAAAAAATATTAAATAAATATATATATATATATATATAAATCAAACAATAGTATAAAATTTAAATTTTAAAGTGCATATAATTTAAGATAAAATTTATTTATATAAAATAAATTACAAATAATTGAAATGTGGATATTGTTTAAAGTTTTTTAAAATAATTATTAGTTTATATAAATAAGTTTTATGATTTATTTTAAAAAGTAATATTTAACTTAAAAAAATACCAAATAGAATAATATTATTTACTCTTAACCTAATTTAAGACTCACGGTGCGTTTGGATTGGGAAGTTAAGTTAAAGGAGAATAAAGGAAAGAGGGAGGTAATAAAGGAGAGATAAAAGATTTGTGTTATAAATGAGGTTTTTAGTAAATGTTGTTTGGGAAAATGAGAGATAAAGGAAGAATTATAATGTGAAATTATTTTAAAGGGTATGTAATGATTGTGGTGGGTTGAAATAATTGTATTGGTATTTTAAATTTGTATAGGGGTAAAAATGGTAAAAATAAAGGAGAATAAATGAGTGGTTTTTTTTGTGTTAATAAAGTGGTATGATGTAATGATTGCCTCGAAATTTGTGCTAAAAGAGAAGTTAATAAAGAAGATTTTTGGAATGGTATAGTAAAGGAGGATGAAGGTGTGAATGTGGGACCAAAATGTAATTATTGAGTACTGAATTGTAAATTTTTTGGGACTAGATTATATATTATTCCTGTTTACTGTCTTTTAATTTTATTTTAAAATTTTGATACTACAAAAAATATTACCTAATAGAGGAGGGACCAAAATGTAGATTTTCTGGTATTAAAGAAGGAAAATAAAGGAGAGGGAGATAACTGTAAAACAAACAAGATTTTTAACTGTAACTCTGGTATTAAAGGAGTACTGAGAGATAAAGGAGGATAAAGGCAACAAAAAGGCACATCCAAACGCACCCTCATTGTCTCTCACTCTTTTGCAGAATACACCAGCCTCACTTCTCATTTTGTTTTCTTCAACTATTCAACTTCTAAACTCACCTACTTCAGTTCTTTCTCTTTCCACCATTATCCTCCCTTCATCTTCTTTGTTTACTTTTTATCGTTATTCTCTCTACATCTTCCAACAACACACTCAAAATCATTTCTTCGTTGATGCGTTCTTGATGTTCAGTGTTCTCTCTGTTACAGATCTGTGTTATTGCCATCACGAAGCATGTTCTCACCATCACGGATCTACTTTCTTCTCCTTCTTTCATGATCTTTTTGATGATAAATGTGTATGTGAGGAACAAAGAGGGGGAACGAAAATCAAAGAGGAGGAGAAGAAAAGAGAAAAGAGAAAAGAGGAGCCTTTCTTTTGGGGTCTGGTTGCTCAACATACACACACGGCCAAGAGAGAAGAGAGGAAGAAGGCAGCGAGAGATAGAGAGAGAAAACAACATAAACTTGCAAAATTGATTTCGGAACACATTTGAGATCGATTTGAGTGAGGGTTGAAGTTTAGGATTTGCATTGCATGTTTAGAGCACCGATGAAGTATATTAACTGTGAATGTTTACTCGTTTTCGTTGCTGGAGAATGCACGGTAAGGAATTAGTACATTTAATAAAATTTGATAATTTCTTGATCATACTTTGAATTAACTTATCATCTTTTATTTTCGCTGCTGCAATACCCCAAGTTTTTGACGGCTGGTAATAGGCAACAAATTAGTTCTGGTCTACGCAATTTGGGTTATCATGTTTGTCATTTCACTTGACTTAGAAATAGATTTTGCTCGTGTTGTTGCAGCCAATAATCATGAATGATTTTTATTCTTTCAAGTTAAACATAGAGTATGTTAAACTTGTATCTTCAATTTTGCAGCATATCTGGACAAAGCTTCAGATAATTTCAAGCAGGTATGCATTTTACATTAGTGTAACTGCAATCAATTTTTATATTTCATTTCGATGGCTGGTTGTCATTTGAGGCTAGGAGACGGGATCATTCGTCTTCTGGTGAATTTTAGGACTTGGTTGAAAAATTACAGACTTTGGGTGGGCCCTTGAGTTATGTCCACCAAATATCTACACTTAGCATAGATGCGTTGAACATTTAATTAAGTCAAAGACAGATGAATTAGTTGATGTAAATGATGATGCTTCTAATATCTTCATAGTGTCAACTGTCCTGGCCGCATTCGATGTCCTTTGAGTAATATCTTAGAGTAATATCTATCCATGCTCTTTTCAGTTGTAAAGCTGCAGAGGGAAGAAGTTCATATACACAAAATATGCTCTCCTTTGATTTCACATAAAGCAAAAATATGAATTTGGATGAGTTGTTTACCTTCAAAAAATAAGAGTACAAAGGAGTTCATATACACAAAATATGCTCTCCTTTAACTAGTAGAACCTATCAGCAAGATACAAAATTGGCCTAAATTAGGTTCTACTAATGATGACATTTTTAAATCTTTAAATGTGATGTCACCTTGTTTATTCCTTAGTTTATTTTTCTTCATTTCAGAGGAGATGCCAATTTGTCAAGCAAATTTTCACCAGTACATGGATTCGAGATTGTGGATGGAACTATAGAGATAAAATAGTTAATAGTCTCCATAATATTACCAGAGCTTTGTGCCAAAAATCAAAAGGAATAGAGGTTTGTTTATTCTTAATTTTTATTTATGGAATTATCATTCGGTAGAACCATTCTATATTATTGTCAATGTGACTAATAGTGAGAAGCAAATCTTAACAAATAATAGAGAGAATCAATACAAAATAAACATTTGCAGGTATTAGGTCTTCCTCCTACACTTTAGGGAGTGAGAAGACCTTATTCTAGTAGTTTTTTAGGTCCTATTCCTTTTAGTTTTGTAGCAAGCATGATCTCCTATATAAATTAAAATATAAATATTGGACAACAATAAGGCAAAGCAAAAAAAAAAAATCATAGATCCCTTAAGGTTAAGACCCTAGGTCAACAATAAGCTCTAAATCTCTAGTATATTGCCTCGTGATATATCGCCAAGTTTTTTTTTTGCTCAAAATATTGCCAAGCTTGAAACATGGTAAAAAGATCGACTTTTACTCCCCTTGGACACTACTTTATTTTTTCACTAACTCCACAAGAAATGCATGAAAAAGAACTCTAGAGGATTTAATTCAAAAAGCACAAACTCGTGAGAAAGGGAAAGCCATTAAGAGTCTCTGGCTCAGGCCTCAAGAAATCTATTAAATGTTTCTCCGAAGCTACAGAAATGCTAGTAAGATCTGTGGTTTTTATGTATTTGTCAAATATCTATCTTTTATCATTTTAAAGCTCCTTTCCTTGTAGTGGTTTGTATCATTTATATGAAATAATATCCTATATACAGGAGAAAATTTCTTGTAAAGAACATGCCCTCAAAAGTGCCCTTGATTACGAATTGGCTGTGGCATATTGTCTGCATGCACTATGTATGATGGAATGGAAGCCAGACTCTAAGGTTTTACAGCATAAACTCTACTCTTACTGTTTAAATCTTTGTGGTTGAAGTTTCTTTTGTTTTGTGGCTAGGAGAGTGACGAAGGGTTGTAACATTAATTATGGCTAAAGTTTAGCTTGCTCTGTACATTGAACAGGATATCTTTAAAGATGTCAAGACGGCTTTACCTCTGTGGTTAAGCTGGTTAGGGTGTTCGACATCTGATAACAAGGAAGAGTATTCTATGAGTGGTTGAATTTATAATTGATGCCCAAGCGAATTTATAATTGATGCCCAAGCCTATTAGTGTATTTCTTTGGAGAAATCATAGCATTTTGGTTGGAAAATCTAGTTGAATTCATGACTGATTCAACAATTTTTATAACTAAATCCAAAAAAATTTTGATGAAGAAAAATTCAAAAGCTGTAGATGCAGAGGTTTTGGAATTATCCTCCGTACCTATTGCAGATTTAGAACTTCCTTCATCCTTCAATCCGGATGTTGTTTATTTTATCACAAATCTAAAGTTAATTCAACCAAATATATACCACTCAAACTCTTATAAATAGCATACAAGTGGAGAGGAATAGCATACAAGTGGAGAGGAATCGAGACGTGTCAAATGGAGAGCAGCTCATGGAAATGGCTGAGAGGAGTTCACCAAGTGTAGCCTGGAAATACACGTGTAGGCTTGGGAGTGTAGGGTCTAGAATGTTTATTTTTCATTTAGATAAATATAAAAAAAAATAAGATCTTGTTTATTTAAATAACAAGTAAATTAACAATTTGGTCCCTAAATGATCATTAACTTGATAATTCAGTCCTTGAAATATCAATTTAGTCATTGAAAGATTAAAATAGCATACTTTTTAGTCCCTAAAAAATTAAAGTGGTATACTATTTAGTCCATAAAAAAAGACTAATTAGTATATTGTTTTGATATTTCAATCTTTTAAGAATCGAATTGTCAGCTTTATAATCTTTCAAGAACTAAACTGTTAGTTTACTGTTAAATAACACTAATTACATATATTGTAATATTGCAAAATGAAATAGTAATTGTTGCATGTAATTACTTTTAAATCAAAATATAATATAATTAGTTGATGAGTCATTTAAAAACAAACAAAAATATATTTGATGCACATATATTAACTTAATATTTTGGATAAGCCACATCATTAAAGAGTGGAAACTGTCGCCGGAAAAGTTTATAAAATAAAGTTAACTATTTTTTATATGATTTATGTTTAATAATTGTAATCATAATAGACACGGAAAATCCCTAATATATTCCTGAAGGAAAGTCATAGATACATTATACCAGATATTATAATTTGTGATTAAGACAAAATTCGATTTGGGTCATTGAATAAAAAGAATATTTGGTCACGACTCACGACTAATAGATTTCATGCTTGTTCGGCCGAAAGAAGAAGATTATTACATGCTTGCAAAAGTAATTTTTCATGATTTTAATTAAATTTTAAGATTTGTTAAACAACCCAGAAGATGACTAGAACGATGCCATCAGTTTTATATCTAAATTCAATTCTTAATCTAATCTAATTTTGACATATTGCTTGGGTGTACGTTTGTTGTATATTTTTCATCTTTAGAGATATACTAGTATGAACCCCGCGCGATGCGCAGGACAAAATTACTTCATTTTATTATTATATAAATTGTGAATGTTATCCTTTAGAAATTAAAGGTATTTATTCAAATTATATAAAAATAATAGAAAATACATACTTATTTTCTACTGCATATATTAAATAATGTGATATAAAATAAAGGCTTAAGTGCAATTTTGGTCCCCTAACTTTCGCAAAGGTCTCAATTTGGTCCCCTAACTTTTTTTGTTGCAATTTTGGTCTCCTAACTTTCACAAAGGTCTCAATTNTTTTTAAAGTAATTATTAGTTTATATAAATAAGGTAAAGCACAAACTCTAGTGAGAAAGGGAAAGGCATTAAGAGTTGTTTGTATCATTAAATGTTTCTCCGAAGCGATAGAAATGCTAGTAAGATCTGTGGTTTTTATGTATTTGTCAAATATCTATCTTTTATCATTTTAAAGCTTCTTTCCTTATAGTTGTTTGTATCATTTATATGAAATAATATCCTATATACAGGAGAAAATTTCTTGTAAAGAACATGCCCTCAAAAGTGCCCTTGATTACGAATTGGCTGTGGCATATTGTCTGCATGCACTATGTATGATGGAATGGAAGCCAGACTCTAAGGTTTTACAGCGTAAACTCTACTCTTACTGTTTAAATCTTTGTGGTTGAAGTTTCTTTTGTTTTGTGGCTAGGAGAGTGATGAAGGGTTGTAACATTAATTATGGCTAAAGTTTAGCTTGCTCTGTACATTGAACAGGAAATCTTTAAAGATGTCAAGACGGCTTTACCTCTGTGGTTAAGCTGGTTAGGGTGTTCGACATCTGATAACAAGGAAGAGTATTCTACCGTGTCTATGAGTGGTTGAATTTATAATTGATGCCCAAGCCTATGAGTGTATTTCTTTGGAGAAATTATAGCATTTTGGTTGGAAAATCTAGTTGAATTCATGACTGATTCAACAATTTTTATAACTAAATCCAAAAAAATTTTGATGAAGAAAAATTCAAAAGCTGTAGATGCAGAGATTTTGGAATTATCCTCCGTACCTATTGCAGATTTAGAACTTCCTTCATCCTTCAATCCGGATGTTGTTTATTTTATCACAAATCTGAAGTTAATTCAACCAAATATATACCACTCAAACTCTTATAAATAGCATACAAGTGGAGAGGAATAGCATACAAGTGGAGAGGAATCGAGACGTGTCAAATGGAGAGCAGCTCATGGAAATGGCTGAGAGGAGTTCACCAAGTGTAGCCTGGAAATACACGTGTAGGCTTGGGAGTGTAGGGTCTAGAATGTTTATTTTTCATTTAGATAAATATAAAAAAAAATAAGATCTTGTTTATTTAAATAACAAGTAAATTAACAATTTGGTCCCTAAATGATCATTAACTTGATAATTCAGTCCTTGAAATATCAATTTAGTCATTGAAAGATTAAAATAGCATACTTTTTAGTCCCTAAAAAATTAAAGTGGTATACTATTTAGTCCATAAAAAAAGACTAATTAGTATATTGTTTTGATATTTCAATCTTTTAAGAATCGAATTGTCAGCTTTATAATCTTTCAAGAACTAAACTGTTAGTTTACTGTTAAATAACACTAATTACATATATTGTAATATTGCAAAATGAAATAGTAATTGTTGCATGTAATTACTTTTAAATCAAAATATAATATAATTAGTTGATGAGTCATTTAAAAACAAACAAAAATATATTTGATGCACATATATTAACTAAGGGTCAGTTCGTTTCCGTTTTTTTTTTAAATTTGTCTTGATTATAATCATAGTTTGATTATAATCAAAGTTGATTATTTTTGTAGTGGTGTTTGGATGATTGTTGATTATTTGGTGTGAAATTATTAAAATGGGTATGTAATGATTGTGGTAGGTGGATAAAAAGTAAGGAAATTGATAAATTGTATAGGGGTATAAATGGAAGAAAAAGTTGGAAAAAGTAAGATGTGATTTGATTATAATAAAAATATGTTTGGATGTGATTGTTGTTTGGAAAAAAATCAAAAATGTTACTGTTTGCCTTGANTAAAATATAATTTTAACTAAATAAAAAATTAATTTTATTTTTTATTTAATACTTTTGCGGGCCGGCGGGTTGGGTTGGGTTGAGTGGGCTCAAAATCTTGAAACCCACAACCCAACCCAAACCACAGCGGGCTCAACTTTTTGAACCCAAACCAACCCGTCAGCCCAACCTAAACCAACCCAAACTAGTGGGTTGGGTTGGTTTTAGCGGGTTGGCGGTTTGGCCCAACCCATTGAACACCCCTAATTATCCAAATCGGTGCACCGTTTCATTTTTGCCTACGAAATGGTGCACCAAAAAGGACTAAAATGTCTTCTTGTTGCTCGACATTCGGTGCACCAGCGAAGAAATCGGTGCACCGATTCGCAGTAGATGAGAGAGAAAGTTTAGCACTAGCGGACCCGAAATTTTTTTCCAATTTACCATAAATCTCTCTCTCTCTCTCTCTCTCTCTCTCTCTCTCTCTCTCTCTCTCTCTCTCTCTCTCTCTCTCTCTCTCTCCGGAATTGAACGGCTTCTCTCTTCTCCGTCAGATCCGCCGGCGTCTCTCTCTCTCTCCGACATTTGGTGCACGTCTTTCTTCAGCTTCTCTCTTCTCCGTCAGATCCGCCAGCTTCTCTCTTCTCTCTTCTCCGGCCATAACACAATCAACAGATTCAGCACCAAACGTCTTGAAAACCCAACCCACAAAATTTAAAGAAGCCTTGACAGGTCTTGCATTGTGGAAGAGAAATTGTCCTTCTTCTTCGTCTTGCTATATATGGACACTCACTAAATTAGACAACAAAATTACTAATACTGAAACAGAGAATGTCCCTGTTTAAATTAGACACCATCACAACTCCACAATTACTAATCTTCTTCTTCGTCTTGCATATATATGATCATAAGATTTCGACGCTGATTCGATTCTCGACGAGGAAATCGGAGAGGGAATCATCGACAACATCATGGGGACCAGAGCAGAGGATTCCAACGACGAACACGTGAAGCCTTCGACGGAGATGACGGGATTTGGTTTTGGAGAAAATTTCAATTTCAGTTCTAAATTATTTGGGCAAAATAACATTTTAGCCCAAACACAAAAATGGATATTTACAATCTGACCCAAGTTTAAAGTAAACGACTATTTTGCCCTTTGTGATTGGGGATTGAATGTATTAGAGTATAGGTAATTATAGGTTTATGTATAGGGGTATAAGTGTAATTGAGTGTGTTTGATTATTTAAAAATCATGATTATAATTGAATCAGGAAAAAAACGTAAACGAACATGTTTATTATGATTATAATCAAAACAGATTATAATCAAAACGGAAACGAACTGGGCCTTAATATTTTGGATGAGCCACATCACTAAAGAGTGGAAACTGTCGCCGGAAAAGTTTATAAAATAAAGTTAACTATTTTTTATATGATTTATTTTTAATAATTGTAATCATAATAGACACGCAAAATCCCTAATATATTCATGAAGGAAAGTCATATAGATACATTATACCAGATATTATAATTTGTGATCAAGACAAAATTCGATTTGGGTCATTGAATAAAAAGAATATTTGGTCACGACTCACGACTAATAGATTTCATGCTTGTTCGGCCGAAAGAAGAAGATTATTACATGCTTGCAAAAGTAATTTTTCATGATTTTAATTAAATTTTAAGATTTGTTAAACAACCCAGAAGATGACTAGAACGATGCCATCAGTTTTATATCTAAATTCAATTCTTAATCTAATCTAATTTTGACATATTGCTTGGGTGTACGTGTGTTGTATATTTTTCATCTTTAGAGATATATTTGTCGTGAAATATGGGAAATAAATGATTTTCAATAAATGCGTTGGGTTGGAAAAAGTCAAAAAAGAGGAATCAAGGAAGACTTAAGTCTTAAGGTAATATAGCAGTTGAAGTGCAAGCCACCAATTAGTACAATTCTACTTTGAAGTTGTGAAAAATAATAGAGTAAATTAATAATTCGATCTCTAAAATATAGAAATATACAGTTTAGTCCTTGGAAAAAATAAATAGTATATTTGTTAGTCCTTTATATGGACTAAAGAGTATACCGTTTGGTTTTTCAAAGATTAAACTATGTATTTTAATTTTTTAGGGATTGAGTTGTCAATTAATTTTTTTAGGGACTAAAATATTAGTTTACTCTAAATAATAATACTTATATACCTAAACAAACCTTCTTCACTCTCTTTCACCCACTTTTCTTCTCTTGGTTAATATATATAAGTTCTAATGATATCTTTAATCTCAGTGTAGTTATTTAATATTTAATATTCATATATGTATTATTATCTCTCTAGAGTTTGGTTTCAAGAAATATATCCACTAAGAGTCTAAGACTCATATTATATATTTGTATTAAGAATAAAATGTATTAACGAATTTCTATAAACAATTGGATAATTATTTTTTTCCTAAACTTAATGTGTGTATACATGATTTGTTATTGAAATTTATATTATAATTTTGTTATCAAGTTTACTAATTATGAGATTACACACAAAATCTTTAAAAAAAGATTATATATATTAGTTATTAATCCTGTAAAAATATCGCATATTTTATAATTTACGTTTTGGACCAACAGTAAAATAAATGAAAAGGTTTGATGAATAAAACAAAATTAAAAGTAGTTTTAGGACCTAAATGAAACCCACTCTATAACTTGTGGACTAATTTGTTTATTTGACCTAATAATTTTTATTGATGAAAGCATTAATTTCATCATCAAACTTTACACCAATTGTCAATTTCATCCCCAAACATTTTTTACGGTTAATTTCGTCGCTAATGTTTTACATTTTGGTGAGCTTTATCCTTTGACTAATTTCTTTCAGTAAATTAACAATAGATTGCATCCTATTTATCAATCTGAACCAAGATTTTCTAACAATTTTATATTACATATCATTAGTCACGTATCTGCTGTTAATATTTGGTTAAAGTAAGAACAAAAGATAAAATTGATAAAATGTGATGTCGTGTTGATATATCGAGTGTTATATAAAAGATGAATATAAAAATGAAGGAAAATGGAGGATATGAAATTGTTGAATTTATTACTTTTTTCCACAACATACAATTTTACAAATAATGCCACCCCATACTTTTTATTTCACTTGTGCCAATTATGAATTAATCACCCACTTTCTTTCTTTCTTTTTTCCTTGCAGTTTGCACTGTAATTATTTGACGTACACCTATGAATTTTTTTATATATATTAGAGTAAACTAACAATTTGGTCCCTGAAAGATCACCAAGCTGACAACTCGGTCCCTGAAAGATTAAAATGTATAATTTAGTCCCTGAAAGATCAAAACAGTATACTAATTAGTCCTTTTCATGGACTACATAGTATACCGTTTTAATCTTTCAATGACTAAAAAGTATACCGTTTTGGTCTTTCAGGGACTAAATTGTATATTTCAATCTTTCAGGGTCTGACATGTCAGCTCGATGATCTTTCAAAGACCAAATTATTAGTTTACTCAATGCTTGAGATGATCGCCAATATGAATCTCAATGTTCACCCATTGGGATTCTTCGAACCCCAAATTCATCCACAACACTAAGGCTCCGTTTGGTAGGAGTGAATTGGGATTTACAATGTAAAAGGGCACGAATTTCAATAATTTCATGTGTTTGGTATGGTTTTTTGAGCTATGTAAAGTGGATTACAACGTAAAGAGATTTACATTACATAGGCCATTTTTCTTTACTTCACATTTCTGATGTAATCCAAGTCTACCTAGGGAATTATGGTAGAATTCCTAATTTGCCCCTATCACTCCATCCCATCTTCTTCCCCTGACGGTGGCCGGCGGCGGACAGCGGCGGTGGCGACCACCGTGTACGGCGGCTCCGGCCACCGTGGACGGCGGTTGATGGCGGCGACGGCAACCGTGTACGGCGGTGGACGGCGGCGGTGGGTGGCGGCGCCGGTGGTCTTGTAATGGTTGTGGGAAGGGCATTTTTGTCATTTTCTTTTTATATCTATTTTACTTTTCCTCCCCTACCTTTTTATACCAAACACTTTCAATCTTTACCTACTTTACATTCCCTCAACTACTTTTCCTTTCCCTCACAATCTTTCCCTTGTAAAACCCTTTCCTTTACATACCTACTCTACTACCAAACGGACCCTAAGGTGCTTGCACACATGGACATCCACCTTTACACGTTGGGTCGACCCGAAGCCCATGTGGACCTTCTAAAAGCCCACGAGTTGCTTTGTGTGGGCTCATTTTCCTGAAGTTGGTGGCTTGGAATATATGAGGATCGTGTGGGTCCCATCAATCGGGCCTTCATTTTTCACATCGACATGGAAGCCCAAGCCCAGCTCTTGGGATTCGCAATTGGCGTGGCTAATGTGGTTGAGTTTGTGAGGGCCTTAAGGGTTGAAAGGGACTGAAATTAGTTTTGGGGCTTGGGCTTGGGTTTGGGCTAACACTTAATTTTGTGTAGCTGAGACCATACCCGAATAGGAATACCATTGGGCCTTTGTAGAATCTGTAGGTTCTTCTTGGGTACCCGATTGCTGTGTTGGGCCTCATGTCCATGGTTGTCATGGGTACTTTAGCCACGTAATCTTGTGGGTACCATGTCATAGGTAATCTTCCTTTTTTTGTTTTTGGGCCTGAAGGTAATCTTCCTCCTACAACCAAAAAGCCCAACCATTCAATTAGGTGTTTCTGACCAAAAAAAAATTGGTAATTTGATGTTTGAAAGTTAATAAATCAAAAGATTTATTTTCTAAACATATAATTATCATCAATTTAGTCAATTAAGATATTATATATAATTTCGCAACAAATATTAGTTTCTGACAATAAAAGTCAACTATAATATCAAAAAATTTAGAACCATCTTCAATTTGTCATTAAATTTTAATGGATATCATTGATAAAAGTTTGAACTTTGGTTCCTATACAAAAAANTATGAGATTACACACAAAATCTTTAAAAAAAGATTATATATATTAGTTATTAATCCTGTAAAAATATCGCATATTTTATAATTTACGTTTTGGACCAACAGTAAAATAAATGAAAAGGTTTGATGAATAAAACAAAATTAAAAGTAGTTTTAGGACCTAAATGAAACCCACTCTATAACTTGTGGACTAATTTTTTTATTTGACCTAATAATTTTTTTTTTTTGGTAAGTAATAATTTTTATTGATTAAAGCATTAATTTCATCATCAAACTTTACACCAATTGTCAATTTCATCCTCAAACATTTTTTACGGTTAATTTCGTCCCTAATGTTTTACATTTTGGTGAGTTTTATCATTTGACTAATTTCTTTCAGTAAATTAACAATAGATTGCATCCTATTTATCAATCTGAACCAAGATTTTCTAACAATTTTATATTACATATCATTAGTCGCGTATGTTCTGCTGTTAATATTTGGTTAAAGTAAGAACAAAAGATAAAGTTGATAAAATGTGATATCGTGTTGATATATCGAGTGTTATATAAAAGATGAAGATAAAAATGAAGGAAAATGGAGGATATGAAATTGTTGAATTTATTACTTTTTTCCACGACATACAATTTTACAAATAATCCCACCCCATACTTTTTATTTCACTTGTGCCAATTATGAATTAATCACACACTTTCTTTCTTTCTTTTTTCCTTGCAGTTTGCACTGTAATTATTTGACGTACACCTATGAATTTTCTTATATATATTATTATTTTACAATTACAACCACACAATAACTAGCCCTTTTTGGCTTTTATTCCTCCTATTTTCAAATCTGTGAAATGGGAAGCAATATCAAATATTAATTTATCAAAGCTTAAAACCTTAATAATCTTTTAAGCCTTGATTTGTTGCATGAATTGCAGAGAAATTGAATGCTTGAGATCATCGCCAATATGAATCTCATGTTCACCTATTGGGTTTCTTCGAACCCAAATTCATCCACAACACTAAGGTTCTTGCACACGTGGACATCCACCTTTACACGTTGGGTAGACCCGCAGCTAACGTGGATCTTCTGAAAGCCCATGTGTTGCTTTGTGTGGGCCCATTTTCTTATAGCTGATGGCTTCGAATATATGAGGATCGTGTGGGTCCCACCAATCGGGCCTTCATTTTTCACATCGACATGGAAGCCCAAGCCTAGCTCTTGGGATTCACAATTGGCGTGGCTGAGCTTCATGGTGTTGCTTGATGATGTGGTTGAGTTTGTGAGGGCCTTAAGGGTTGTGAAAGGGATTGAAATTAGTTTCGGGCTTGGGCTTGGGTTTGGGCTAAAGCGTGGGTGAATTTTGTGTATCTGAGACCATACCCAAATGGGAATACCATTGGGCCCTTGTAGAATCTGTAGGTTCTTCCTGGGTAGGGCCTCATGTCCATGGTTGTCATGGGTACTTTAGCCACCTAATCTTGTGGGTACCATGTCATAGGTAATCTTCCTCCTACAGCCAAAAAGCCCAACCATTCAATTAGGTGTTTCTAATTGGTAATTTGATGTTTGAAAGTTGACTAGTTTTAATCTAAATTTATTAAATATAGACTATTATCTATAAATTTTAACAAATTATGCAATTAGAATGTAACAAAAATATGTTATCATTGTACTTTTTATTTTTTTGGGTGAACCACGGTGGCATATTGTACTTTTCATTTCTACATATTTGTTATAGTTATAAATTAATTTTGGTTATCAGAAAATATGTTACACAAAAAACAAATCATCACCTCATCTAGTTTTTTTATTAAATATATGAGATTTTAAAAAGATGTTAATTTAAAAAAGTAAATTTTTCATACGATGTTATATTTAATCTTATTTTTTGTAACATAAAAAAATGTGCAAAAGAGTTAGAGACATTTAGTTTAGCATTTTAGAAATTTGATAGATCAAAATTGAATAAAATAAAATAAGGGATAGAATCGAAATCATTGGAAGAATCCTTATATTATTACATAGATATATATAATAATATATATAAGTTATGATAGATAATTATTCAATTTAATTTAATCTATTTATAATAAAGGAAAAATAGAACGATATTAACGAAATAAGGATTTAAAAATCCATTTGAAATACATAGATAAATAGTAGTGGTCTCTGTTATAATTAAAAATCTAATAGTCAGTTGGTCTTAAGGATGACAACCGCATGAGGCAGGGACGAGGGAGGCTCTCCCCATCCCCACCCCGCCAAAATTTTCCTTCCCCGTCCCCGTCCCCGATCCCTGTTGTGGGGACTTTTTTTCTCCCCGACCCCTGTCTCCCCACGGATTCCCACGGGGATCCCCACAAAAATTTTTTAAAAATAATATTACCATTTCTAATTAATTTAAAACATAATCTAATAAACAATTTAGTTTGAATGATAAAATTTAATGCAATGTCACAATACAACAAACTCCAATCATAATAAAATTTAATACAAAGTACATAAAGATTGAGAAAGATCTCGATCTCAGTCATTTCCGATCCTATGTGCGATCTGGCATAGTGGACCTTATCAAGATCTCGATCTTACACGATTTTACGATCTAAGATCTCGCTCTTGATTACCATGCAGTCTCTGTCCCCGTCCCCGAACTCCATACGGGGTAAAATTTACCCCCGTCCCTGACCCCGCGAGGAATTTTTCCCCGCATCTAGAAATTAATTCATGTATCAATACCATTAATTTAGAATAATTTAAATATAAATTAGTTATTATTTCTTTTGGTTTGTTTTCCATATTATCTTCCAAAATCTTAGGTCTTTTATTCTTTGATATGCTTCTTGTTGAATAAGAAAACAAATTCCAGTCAACTTTATATATAATTATCAACTTAAATATATTATTTATAAAAGGGTTTCATTAAATATAGTTATTCCCTTATTAATTTAAAATTAATGCTCTTTATTATAAGATTGCCATAGTTCTATTTTAGTCTCTCAAGTTTGTTCAAAGTTTCGTTTTGATTCCTTAAGTGTTTGTCATTCCGTTTTGATCCTTCAAGTTTCCAAAAAAATTTTAGTTAGTCCTTAGCAAAACTGGAAATTAATTAATGTTTCAATCTTAGCCATTTATTAGATTTAATGTTCTCACATCTAGCCACATCATCCTTTCTTTTAAAACATACACCGAAAAAAAAATCCTTTCTTTTAGGGTATGCTTGAAAAACACCCTCTCTTCTCACCAGTTGCAGCTTTTTTGAAGTGTGGTAGCTTGTTTTGTACTGTCCTCTTTATCCAATCCATGGCTTCTTCTTCATTTGTCCTATATTTTAAAAATTGGTTTTTAAATATTCATCAGCTCACCCATCTCTTTTGTATTTTAATTATTGATTTGATTCAGAGTCTCTTCACTCCTCCCTCTTTCTCTCACATACGACCTATGAAGCATGGACACTGACACGGACACGGGACACGACACGAACACGGACACATCGACACGTCAAACTCTCAAAATTACGCGACACGACACGGCATATATTTATATATATAAATAATTAAATATTCATAATTTTTAATGAAAAAAATTAAAAATTACAATTTTTATTCATAATATATGTCATATCTATTATTATTTTCTCTTGCCTATCATGTTAAAGTTACAAAAAATTGATTTATATTCTAAAATTTATGGATATGTGTCGTGTCGGTGTCATACGAGTGTCGGACACTGACACGTGTCTGACACGGCGACACGCCTTCAAAATAAAGTGTTCATGCTTCTTTTTTTTTGATACAGACAATGAAGATTTATTTGTTCTGTTAGTCTCAACCATCACTATGACTCTCCCCATCTTCAACAATAGTAAACTTCAACCCAAAAATATATTCTTTTTATACTGGACAAAATAGGTTACAGAGTCAAGAAATAGAGATTATTACTAATATAATGCCTAGGATTGGGTTTAGCAAGCTCCTGTATATGTATCGAAATTAAAGCTCCTCTTTGACAATCTTTTATAGAGATTGTGGAGTAAGGAATTCCGAATAAAATTCCATCATGGTTGTTGGTCATGTTCTAAATAAAAAGAAAAATAAAGCAGATAAGAGTGAAGTTCTTTGTATTATAGCTACAAGGAAAAGTCACTTGAAAAATGGTATTGAACCCGTTCACATATTCTATGGACGTGGGTATTCTTAAAATATTATAAAATAAAAATGTATATATATAGAATATTACATTGTTTCTTCTAAATTTATTTTTTTAGGATGATAAACAAAAAATTCATAGTTTTATAACAAAAATCATATAAATTTATATTCTATAGACACTCATGGGTACTCTTAAAATATTATAAAATATAAATATTTTTTTTTTGTAAAATATTTTTGTGTTTCTTCTAAATTTTTTTATTAGATTAATAAACAAAAAATGCATACTTTTATAAGAAAAATAAGATAAAGTTATATTTTAAATTTTTATATTCAAATAAATGATATCATACCCGTACTTTATAATTTTCAAAATCAACTATACCTCATATCCAAACATGTATATGTGCAAGTGCAACATATGGATTTCAACCTAAAATTAAACTAATAGTTCTCAAATTATTTGACAAATAGGATATATTTCTAACTATTTGTTGAACTTCCGTTTTTTTTTTAGAATATCTCTCTTTGTTTCTAGACAAACCATTTATGAGACCCCTTTATTTAGAATATTCCTTTACTAAATGTTATCGTACTTGTACTCTATAATTTTCAGGGACCAAATCATCATTTAGGACTAATATTTTTTTCAATCAAAATTTTTATATTTTAGCAGTAAATATTTTTAATATTGAATAGTCAAATAGGATTTATTTTTAAATAAGAATTTCTTTATATTATAGCTATAAAGAACAGGCAGTTAAAAAATGGTGTCGTACCTGTTTACATATTCTATGGACACTCATGGGTACTCTTAAAATATTATAAAACATAAACTTTATATATATTTTTTGTTCCTTCTCAATTTTTTTTAACTAATGAAGAAAAAAAAATGCATACTTTTGTAAGAAAAATCAAATAAAGTTATATTTTAAAGTTTTATATTCAAATAAATGATATCATACCCGTACTTCATAATTTTCAAATTCAACTATACCTCGTATCTAAACCTGTATCTGTGAAAGTGCAACATAGGATTTCAGCATAAAATGAAACCAATAATTCTCTGATTATCTGACAAATAGATTTTATTTCTAAATATTTGTTAAACTTCCATTTTTTTATAGAATATCTCTCTTTGTTTCTTGACAAACCATTTATGAGACCCATTTATTTAGAATATCCCTTTTCTAAATCGACTCACTTTGGGTTGAAGTAAATTATAAATCGAGTCCTTATATAATAAAATTGTAGGAAATTTTTTAATGTAGTCCTCTCATAAATTTTTATTTAAAATTAAAAAAAAAAANTGTAGTCCTCTCATAAATTTTTATTTAAATTAAAAAAAAAAAACAAAAAAGGCAAAAAATTTTAAGTAACAAAAGTCAATCGTTGTATGTATATAATGCAATTTAAATTAAGAATTTGATTTACTTCACTATAATTATAGATTAAAACTAAAAAGTTCTTATAAATTTCATGAATTTAGCAAAATTGGAAATCAATTCATGTCTAAATACCATCAATTGAAAATAACTTAAATATAAATACCTGCAAAATTGGAAATCAATTTATGTCTAAATATCATCAACTAAAAAGTTCTTAGAAATGTAATGAATTTAGCTAATAATTTTAAAAAATAGTGGACCGCTATAGCTGAGCAACCTGAGATCGAGATGGTGGAAGGTAGTGTTCATTTCAGTCGACGAATTCCCGGCTACGGTGGTCGTCTTCGAATTTCGAACGATAAACACCAATCCTTCATTGTTATTTGTTGACCTAATCAAGATCTCTTAAATATTATTTAGGTTCTGGAAATTAGTTCCAATTTTGTTAGTAAATAGAGTTGTAGATTAAGGAAAAATAAGATATTTGGAAAGTTGTTTTGATTGAGAACGAAATTTGGTTTGTTTTTGAGTTTTGATGATGATTTTGTTAATATTTTTGGTGAGGACCGAGAAGAAAGAAGACATTGTGATCATGATTTGGTAGAACTTACAATAACTACTTAGAAATGTATTAAAGTGCTAACAAATTTGATTCATTCACACTCCCTTAAATGACAGAAAAGGTTTCAGACATCTCAAAAACATTATAATGCAGCTAGGTGTTTTTTGGATTTGCAGATTATATACAGTTGCAAATTACGTACTTTTAATTGCTAAAAAAGTCATTTTGGTAGTTGTTAGTTCAAAATATACTATTAGTAATGAGTCTTAAAGTTTTGAAAAAATTGCTCATTATTGTGCAGTTTCAAATTGTTTCTGATTTGAAAAAAAATAATGCTACTCTTGACTTATGAAAAATTAATCTTATTATACTGAAGATAGAACTGATTGCAAATAGCAGGGTGTTATTTGGAGAGCTGAAATTATTTTGCATTTGAGTATAAAAACACAAAAACTTAATGAAAAAAATGGTATTACTTTCGGATGATTTTGAGAAACTATGATATATTGATACATCAGAAAAATAGTTAACATTTCCAACTTTTCAGATGATGAAAAAACTACCTAGATAGCATACTAACCAATTTTATAATAGAACACTTTTAAGTTCTTCATCTTTGCTAATTAGTTACAATTTTGATAACTTATATGCAGTCTAAGAAATAATTATGTTGTTAAAACATGTACAATTTAGAGTAGTTGTACTGATCAAGTTTTCTTTGTTACAGATCATAATTGTTGTTGGGAAGCTTTCCTGTCATGCTTTCTACTTAGGAGTCCAAAGAGAAGAAGTTACAGATAAAGAAAAAGAAAGGTTGGAATCTGGAAAATGATTAGACCATCAAAGATCAATTTAGAAGGTTAGTTTTAATTGGAAATCATACAACAAAGTATACTATTAGTAAGGAGTTCTGAAAGTTGCAAATTATTGACCATTGTGGTGTTAATTGATATATTGACTATCATGAAACACAATTATGGCAGTGTTCCTCTATAGATAGAAGTCTAATTATCCTGAAGATTTAACTAAGTTCAAAAGAGTCCAAAACAGTGAGAAAATATTACAGAACAGACCACATAAAGATGATTATGCGGATTAGTTTCATGTATTTGTTTCTTATTTGTTGACCTAATCAACATTTCTCAAATAGTATTGAGGTTCTGTGGATTAGTTTTAATTTCTTCAATAAATCGAGGTGTAGTTTAGGGCAAAACAACATATTTGGAATGTTTTTTTTTATTCAGAACAGAAATTAATTTCTTGTTGAATTTTGATGATGATTTTGATAGTAGTTGTGGTGAGGACTGAGAAGAAAGAAGAAGTTTTTGAAAAAATAGAGTTTTTATGTTAAAAAAAATGAGTTATTACATGTATTTTGCTGCAATATTAGTTCATAGGAACCGTTGACAAAGTTTTAAATATCAAGCTCTGTACATATAGTCATCTATAACGGGAATTCATTATTAAAATTTTTCTTTTAATTTTGTTCTGTATACGTACACATGGAGGAGTTTAAATTTTAAATATTAAGTATGAGAGGAATTCCAATATTCCATAGTTTGGATAAATGTGTTGGAAAGAGGAACATGGAGAAAATTTATGAAAGGGAGGATGGACTTAGTAGAATATGGGATGAGTTGTAATCTTTTACGATTATATATATTTGTAGTGTGGTAGGACTTTTTAGACTGACTATATAAAATTAGACTACGTAGTTACAATTTTGATAACTTATATGCAATCTAACAAATCACTAAGTTGTTAAAAAAATTACAATTTAGGATAGGTGTATTGATCAAATTTTCTTTGTTTCAGCTCAGAATTTGTGTAGGGAAGCTGTGTTTTAAGATTTTCTAGACACAAGGCCAAGTTTGAAAGAATTCCAGATGAAAGAAAACAAAAGGTTGGAATCTGAACAAAGAGAAGAGCATCAATGCTCAATTTAGAAGGTTAGTTCTCATTGGAAATCACACAACAAAATATACTATTAGTAATGAGTTTTGAAACTTGAAAATTATTGCCCCTTGTTGTGTTAATTGATATAGTTACTGTCTTGAAACCAAATAATGCTATTGTTCCTCTATGAGAGAAAAATCTGATTATCCTGAAGATTGAACTGATTGCAAATATTTTCTGTTATTTGGAATTGTGTAACCATTTTGGATCTGTATATAAAAAATAAAAAACTTAAGGAAAAAATGGATTAATTTTGGATGCTTATGAGGAAGTATGATATAGCAAAAGAATAGTTAATATTAAGAACTTTTTAGATGATGAAAGAACTACCTAGTTAGCATATTAACCAATTTTATAATAGAACACTTTTTAGTTGTTTGAGTTGTATGAAGGACATCTATATAATCCAATAAAACAAAGACCACAGTTGGACACGTGGCACTTTCTCATTTACTGTTCAAATCACACACTCAGTGACATGCTGACATCTGTCCCATAATTTCCATTTTCTCTACATATTTTCTATTCAAATAAATTCCCTCACTTGAAATCCAACTTCAGCGCCAAAATTCCCTCACGTGGCCAATTCTTGCTTTTCTGCTTCAAATCTCAAATCTCAACAACTTCTCACTCCAAAATTCAAAATTCAAATTTTAAAATTTAATCTCCAAATTTCAATCTCATCTCAAATCTCATATCTCAAATATCAAAAACTTCTCCAAATTTCCCTCCATCGACAGTCCTCTTTTCCTCCTCTCTTCTTTCTCCTCCTTCTCCCTTCTTTCTCACTACAATAAATTTCTCTCTCTACCATCTCAGATTCTTCTCCCTCTTTTTTTCCTTCTCTCTTTCTAAACTTTTCTCCAGAAAACACAAGCCTCAATGTCCCTTTCTATGATTTTTTCCTTTTCAGATTTCAAATCACTCACTCTAGGGTTGAGCTCAGATCGCCGTCGCCGCCGCCGCTTGCTCGAGGTATGTCATTCTCTCTTCTTCTCCGTCCAATATGGTTTTAGTTTTGGGATTTCAATCTGTCTCACTCTCTCTGTTTCGCTTCCTCTTTCTCTATCAGACTCTATAAATTTTTTGGGTTTTCAGAGTTCGAGCCAAGTTCCAATGAGGAAGCCAATGAGACAATCTCGGCCTACGAAATTTACCCGCAATCGCTACAATTGCTTCAACGACAACAACAGCAATGACAGTTCCGATGAGGAAGCCGACAACGCGTTTGGAGATTCCGATGAATCAATCACCTCTGGATCATTCATCGACGCCGAGGACGCATGATATCTAAAGCAACAAATTAAATCTGGTAGTTTCATTTTTCAAGGATTAAATCGAGAATTTTATAATTTTTCAGGACCAAATTATTAATTTACTGTATATTGTATTATGCGTTATTTGTCTGGCTGGGATTGAATGGATTGGAATTTGAAAATGAATGGGGTTGGAAGCAATGATATCTGAAGCAAGAAAATATGGGATCAAGTTGATTTGTTGCTTTAGGAATCAGATTTGAAAGTTGATTTACGAATCAGATTATTATCAAAATAACTGTTAAATCTGGGTTTAATGGATTTGAGAATAAGTTCTGGCATGATATTATTATCAAAATAACAATCTCTTCTTGGTTGTGTTTTGGTGTGATAATTAACATGCCCATTTTTAAGAGATTTGAGATGTTAAATATTATAACTATGCCTTTAAGTGATATTCTGATACTATATCACAGCCTTATGCTTCCTATTGATTTATCATTTCTTATTCATTATCTGAACATTTTAGTTTTTGAAGTCAGCAGGAGGAAGATAAACTTAAGCTGAATCAGATATAATTTCTTATTTTCTACTTCATAGCCACTGGAAACAATGTTGAAGAATGTATTATATTGTTCTACTGTAGGGAGGCCTGCTTTAAAATCACTGAATAATTTGGCCATTCAACTTAGGAAGAACTGTAATCATCCTGAACTCTTAGAGTCAGCCTTTGATTCTCAGGTATGAATCCAACACTGCAATTTTTGGGAACTGATATTATTTATTGCTGAATGCGTTGTCATTTTTTATGTGTTGGCTGTTGAATCTAGATTTGAGGTCAGCAGTGATGCCTTAGCTGTAATTTACATTAAGTATATACTATTTAACATTGAATTCTGTAGTTTTCCTTCGAAATGCTTAAATTTTATTATTGGTTGTTGATGCCTGTGTTGTAAGTTATATATTTCTTCTTCTGTTTTCAATCCTATGATGAAATTAATGATGGAGATTGTGCCCTAGGGCCAATCATTTTATTTATGTGTTATTTGAACATATGAATTTTTGATTAATTTATAGAGATAAATTATGTTGTTATCATATTATTAGCATGTTTACTATGATAGCGTCCTTGATTAATTATAAGATAATTAATCTAAAACTGTCCCTGGTCGATCATTCACGTGGGAACGTAAATGAACTAAGACCAGCNACAATTGAGATATACCATTTCTCTTTCACATGTATCATAATAAGTGAATTGTGAGATCCTAGAATTTATAAGGGTAAAATACAAAAAACGTACCTGTGGTTTTGCCCGATTTCATATCACTGTTGTGTGGTTTAAAACGTCTCACTTTGGGTACCTGTGTGTTTTGACGTTACCCACGTTAAGTACTTGAACTTTTTTTCCGTTAGAATTTAGACGGAATAATCATGTGACTTAGTGAAAAATCAAATTTTGGTCCACGAACTATGGGATAAGTTTCATTTTGGTCCTAAAACAATTTTTTAAGGTCCTTTTTCTTTTTATAAAGGATCAAAATGTAAGAATAAAACAGAAATTGAAAGTTTAATTGAATTTTCTCAAAAACATAAATTTCTCTAAATCCTCCCACGTCTCTTCGTCTTCTTCTTCGCTCTTCCAACCATTCCACCATTCGCCGTCACCGTCACACGCAATTCCACCATTTGCTGTCGCCGTCAAGATCCAATCCGCCGGAGCAGTTCGACGGCAACCAGAGCGGAGTTCAAACCGGAGATGAAGAAGATCTTGCTGGCCATCGCCGATAGATGGTTCTCGAAAACGACGGCAGATTGAATATTGACGGCGACGTATGGGGGGAATTGTGTAGTTGGTTCGAAAAATTTTGCCTAGTCCTCCTTCTGCATTTGGATTCCCTCGGATTGTGAAAAATATGGGGATTCCGAAAAAGAAAACCAGGTCGGTTTGTTTATAGTGTTTTTGTTTTCGATTTGGAAGAAAAAAACTGAGTTTTTGATTTGGAGCTCCCAAAATGTATCTATTGGAGCTTCCAAAATGAAGAAGAAGACGAAGAGAGAGAGATGGAGATGGAGATGGAGATGTTTGAGCATGAACAAAAATTTGTGTTTTTGGATAAATTCAATTAAAGTTTCAATTTATGTTTTTTTTTAAGTTTTGAATCCTATTATAAAAAGATGGGTAAATTACACTTTGGTACTCTATGGTTTGATCTTATTTCACTTTGGTACCCTGTGGTTTGAAAGCTGACACTTTGGTACCGTGTGGTATTCTCCATTAACACTTTGGTAGCCTTTGGGGCTATTTTGTAATTTTAACCATAACAAATTTTGCAAAAATTACATATTGACCCCAAAAATTTTATAAAATTTTTCATTTTAGTCCCTATATAATATGTATCCAGAGACCTATTTGTAATTTCTTGAAAATTTTTTGGGGTCAATATGTATTTTTTGCAAAATTTGTTATGGTTAAAATTACAAAATAGCTCCAAAGGGTACCAAAGTGTTAATGGAGAATACCACAGGGTACCAAAGTGTCATGTTTCAAACCACAGGGTACCAAAGTGAAATAGGGTCAAACCACAGGGTACTAAAGTGTAATTTACCCTAAAAAGAAAAAGGACCTTAATAAAAAATAAAACTTTTGGGGGATGAAAGATTATTTTTCCTTCTTTTTTAACGAAAAAAGTAGATGGAAAGTGTTGAGGACTAACCATGTAACATTTTGGAAAATTGATGGACCAAAACGGAACGAAAAATAACTGAGGAACCAATTTAGAACATTGAACATAACTGAGGGACCAAAATAGGACTTTCGCCTTTTCAATTTGTTCTGCTAGCGTGGGAAATAATAAGTGAGTTTGACAAAAACAAAAAGAAAAATTTTCATTCTTAATTATAAATTGGAGATAAATTTGTGGTTGAACTAAGAATAACGGTTAAAATTGCGATAAAATCACATTTTGGAGATAAAAAAAATGTGAAAGTTTGAGGACAAGAATGAAATAAAAAGTAGCTTTTATGACCAAAATGAAACTTATTCCATAGTTTGAAAACCAAAAATGAGATTTTCACCTTTGAGTGGAAATCAATGACTAAGATGCAATAGAAATCGACGGCTAAGATACATTGAAAATCGATGGCTAAGATTGCGCCACGTCAGCATTTTCTATTAAAATTAACGGAACAAAAACACATGTACCCTAGTTGCTAAACAACATATATCTCAGGTACCCAAAGTGAGACATTTTAAACCACACAGCAGTGATGTGAGATCGGACCAAATCACAGGTACGTTTTTTGTATTTTACCCAATTTATAATAGAGA
>QANZ01002825.1:13392-38010 GCA_003254925.1 Chamaecrista fasciculata
ACCAAAATATCGTAGGACAAAAAGGGATCTAGACAAGGTGGTACTAAGGTTAAGTCGTTTTGGGGTTAGACAATAACTCACGTGTTTTGGGTAGTCGTGATGGCTTGCTAGAGTCCGCTCTCGACTTGTGATTGATGGAGATGACTTACTGCCAACTTCACGTGGGGCCTTCTGGGTCACACACGAGCAAGAACCAGATGCCAAGCTGGGACACGAATTAGGACTAATTCGTGGGTCACATTTGTGACACCGTTTAAGACATAGTTGATTGTGTTGGGACATGAAGTCTTGTCTTAAATAAATATCTACAAATATATGATATTTGGATTTGTGGGACAAATTTAAATATATATATGATAATTGTTAAATAGATAATTGGATTAGTCTATTTACAATTATATTCCTATTTATAATATTAGGGAATTATAAATTGGATGATGTTCCTAAGAGTTAGGAAATTATTAATTTATTAAATTCACTAATATTGGGAAAGATAGGATGAGGTTGGCGCCTCATATATACAAAAGGGATTTAATTAATAAAAATGTTTTATTAATTAAAGTCATGGCTTGAAATTTGAAATTCAAATAGATTTGATCTAGATTTCAAATGATTCAATTAAAAATATTAAGGTAATATTTTAATTCAATAAATATAGGGAAAGTCGAATTCTAGGTCCAATTGGATTAAAAATATTAGTGTAATATTTTAATTCAATAAACTAGAATTCAAGATTCAAAAAGATTGACTTAAAGATATTAAGGTAATTCTTTAAATCAATATTGTTGGAAAATAACAAATTAGTTATAACTTCCTAAGAGTTAGGTTAGTTATTTTAATTTATTAAATTCCAACAAAAAGGAAAACGGGAGAGGCGCATGGGCTTGAGAGATCTTGGAAGATTTGATCTTCCAAATTGATTCTCCAAGATTGCATTTTGAATCCAATCTAAAATATTATGGTAATATTTTAAATTGGAATTCAAGTCATAAAAATTGTGATATGGAGATATCATAATCTTATGATTTGATAATTATATATTTTAGGGATTCCCTAATTATAATTATCAAAGTCCCCAAACCCTATAAATAGGAAGCCATAAGTCGACTTTAAAGAGAGAGATCACAAAAGGGTGAGAGCCTCATGCACACTTAGAAATTGACTTAGCCTAGTTCTTCTTAAGAGAAAAATTCGATTTTTGCTCTAGGTGAGGAGAGAGAGAAAAATCGCAACCCTAGTTTCTAGAGAGAGAAAGTGGCGCACAATTCTAAAGAGTTTAATTTTGTGTGGCAAGGTTGTGTGGGATCAAGAATTGGATTCTTGATCAAGGCGCCAAATAGTTCTTGGAGAATTCAAGAAGAGTTCTTGAATTAAAGAACACCGTAGATAAAGGTTCCGGATTCACTTGGAGAAGTGAAGGAGGCTAGCACCTAGGCATCTCCAAAACTGTTCGTGTGGATTACCGGCAGAGGAAGGACGCGTCACGTGGACTTCTAGGATACGCCCCGTTCAACTAAACCGATTGAAACTCGTGAGGTATACCACTATCTAAAAGTTTTAAATTCAGCTAGCGGATCCGTTTGGGAATTCTAGGCCCTTACGCGTTTTATGTTTAAAGTTTTTAATTATGTTTTTGCTTCCGCTGCGTTTAGGCGCCCCTGAATTCCCCAATAGAGCCGTCACTTGAGCCAACGACCCAAGTGACGGCGCAAGAAGAGACGTAGTCTAGGAGAAGATTTGGACGACCAGGATTCAAGATATGAAGATATAATCGAAATATCGCGGATATTGCGTTGAGCCATCATGTTGGGCCGCCGGCGCAAGCAACGGCCCAAGTCCAAAATTGTTCCTTGACTTGCGGATCAAGCATACTACTCAGGACTATAAATAGAGCTCGACATTCCACACTCAAGACACATCCAAAAACGCCCCAACACCTCAACTGGAGGCAGAATAGAATAGAGTAGAGTAGCTGTCTATAGGTCTCTATGATGAGAGCCTAAACGTTCTTTATCCTAGAGGAGAATCTGAAGGAAGCTGAAGTTCTTCATAATCCAGGGAGTTATTGTTTAATTATGTCCATTAATTGTTCTTAGATTTAGGTATTTATTTTAAGATACAATTATCATGATTGATAGATCATTACTTTATTAGGGATAATTGTTGGTAATCCTGGAGTCTATCTCTTTTACGATTAATAAAGGTTGCTCTTTAAACATGTTATTTACATGGTTGGTTTACTAAAGAGTGTTCTATCTATCTTAGAAAGTATAATTAGGATTATTCTTTATTGCTTATATTTGTTTATTGTTCCGATGTGGCAATAATATAAATTGCCCTGAAGAGCCTTGACAAATGCTCATATTTTCCAGTAATGGTTGAGTGATCGATCCTAATCTTATATCTTTCACCATTGTTCTTAGTTATATTAGAAGTTTCGATAATACCTTTGATTATGGTTTGTGACATAATTAAAGTAATACTTCCATCCTGTGTCTTTATGAACTATGATGGTAGAATTCATGATTATTCTCTAGGATATCTTTATATAACTTGGTCATCGTTTGTATTAATTGTTCTAATACTTATCTTTATAGCCTCACTTAAGTTCATAGACATTCATATAAATAATAGTTGTCTTTAACCACGAAGTTTCACGAGACATTCGACCTTGGGTTAGCATCTATACTATATTCTTATTAATATAGTAATACTTGCGAGGCTCAAATATTATTAATTTGATTCGTTTGGCACTTCACGACAAATTGCCTGGTCAGTAACCATTTTATGAATTTATTTTGCTTTAGGGTTTTCTTATGTGAATCCTAGGTGTTGCGTAACTGTTTGCCAAGTGTTTCAGCCTCATAATCACTTTAAACAATAAGATAATCAAAGGAACCAGTACCATATTCGATAAAGAGACAATCAGATTGAATTTGTGCGTGAGCCGTTGCTTGCGCCGGTGGCGTACCCGACGACGTAGTGACATGTCACCAGTGCTTTTCAGAGCTTCTAGAAGACAGATTTGATTTGTGTTATTTTGGGTCAAGATATTGAGCTGCAAGGATCTCCCACGGCACACGCAATCTGAAGATCACAGAAGTTACAAAGATATTCCATATCTCATATCTTCAAACTGTTGCACAAAAATCGAGGAAAATCTCATGAGCCGTCATAGTGCGTCGACGGCGCAGCCCAAATCTTTTTCTGTAAATAGCTCGCGGAATCCTTTGTTCAATGTTGTTGTCATTCGCACCTGACTGCTCTAGAAGGCTCCGTTTTCGTCTATTTTCATCCCTAAAGCCTCCATAACAAGATATAACCAAATCATGGGTTATATCTTAGCTATGAGTGGCTAAACGCTTCGTTTCCTGACGAATTGTCAAGGAGGATGTCCGAGCTCACTGTTTTATATGTTGAGGGAGTAATTTGTAGATTTATTATATTTTCTTGTAGTTTGATTTAGTTGCTAGTCGCATCTAGGTAGAATTATTATTAATAAGATTAGATTAATTGAATATTTCCATAACTTTATTGTTTTGTTTGTTGGGTAGTTCAATTGAACGCTCTTCTATTCATTTAATAAAATTGCTCTTATTCATAAATGGTCTTTATAATCATTTGATTGAGTTTATTTCTAATCTTCATTATTGCCTCGTATTTTATCGTTGGATTAAGTGATTTTTTCTAGGAAGGATAAGTTGCATGTCTATTATCTTGTATCTTGATGATTGTCAAGATAAAAATTTTATCTAATTAACCTCCTTATTGTTTGTTGAGCAGTGAAGGCCAAATTCGAGATAGCTCCGTGGGGAACACTTTTATTCTTTTCGACAACTAGATAATTTGTTTTTTCACTTCTTAATTAATTGCATTAATCAAATCCAAACTAATTAATAAAACATCCCGTATTCATGGTTCGTTCTTGGCACAACAATTCTTAAGCTTTTTAGAGAGTTCCGCGAGAGATCGACCATTGGTTCATAGCTATACTATATTTTGATATATAGTTATACTAGATGCTAAGGTATAATTAAATTTGACTTCTTGAAAGGCAACTTACAGCGGGTGCCGGTCAGGACCGATCATTGAACCTATTAAAAAATATTGTGCACCAAAACAAAATTGTTGAAAAACATTATGGACCAAAACGAAACCAAAACAACATTAGGGACCAAAACATAATTTAGAGTAAACATTAGGGACTAAAATGAAGTCATGACCTTCTTTAAAAAAAAAGAGATTAGTAGTTGTTTTTAAGTTTGATGGAATTGGAGGCTTATTGCTGTGAGATCAAGGAAAGAAGTGGGAATATATAAATATATATATATATATTATATTTTACAGCTCTAGATGAATTTGTCAGTTTTTTTTACCATTACTCCTAATTGATGGTCCAATTTCAGTTTCACTTTCATCCATTTAGAGCCCTTTAAAATTNATTATTTTTTTGTTTACTTTTATCATGATTCAAGGCTTTTTACTAGTAGTGTTGAAAAATGCAACGAAGAATTATTTTTTTGAAAAAAAAAACGAGAGAGAAATGGGCAAAACCTTTATTTGGTTTCTAAAGTAAATGGTATGAAACCATTTTAGTTCTTAAACAATATTTTGTTTCGTTCCGAATTTTAAAACTTTGAAGTGAAATTTTTGGACTAAACTGCATATTTATACTACTGATCATCTCGCCGGCGAGCGGTCCGGCAAACTCACGGATAAAATTGCAGATTGGTCCTTCCACAATAACTCTTCCATATTTCATTTTTTGGTCCTCCAAACACCTTTCTTTCTTGCATTTAAGTTCCTTTTCACTTGCATTTAGGTCCCTAATGTCCCTTACTTGCCATATTCAAGTCCAACACTCATCGGTACTATCATTAGCTCATCAATCCTCATTCGTATGACCTTTCCGAAGCTCGAGATGTTACATTGAAATTTTAAAATAAATAAATAAATTTTATATTTAATTTTTTTTATGAATATTTTCATTATTTTAAAATAAAATAAAATAAGATGATTTTCTTTTATTTATGTAAACATAATGAACATAATAATGATTCAAATTTCAACTATTCCTATATATATATATATATGCATGCATTTGAGTAAACATCCTTACATATACATAACATCCAATGCTAATCAATGATTGCTCTGTATCCCATAATATATTTAATGTACATATTTAGTATGTCTTTCTATTTGATTTTAACATAATGAAGATAGTAATACATATTCAAATTTCAATAATTCTCATCATATATATATGGTCATATATGCATTAATTGGTAATCATCTTTATATATACAAAACGATAAATGTTAAATAAAGAATGCTTTCATTATCATTATATATGCAATGTACAATGTTTTTCTTGCTAGCTATTGAACTTTCAACAAGATGTAGACACATAGTACATTGCATCAATTTCATAATTAATTTCCTCTAGCTATATAGTTTTTTATGGAAGTAATTTGCAACAATATTAATTAATTAATATATAGTGAATATAATGAGAAAGTGATCATGAACTATAAGACTCACATACGATGAACATGTATCTATACAAACACATGCAAATAACGATCCTCAAATGACCACAATTAGTTAATTAAGGGGTATTGCAATTTATTGATATCTTTGGTCACAACACAATTAGCTTATAACTAACCTAGGTTAGATATTACAATAATATATATTTATCGTTACTTAGATTGAGTTACATGGTTATAATTGAAAGTGATGGTAAGAACCTTGTGAGTATATTAGAAAATAATTGTATTTTGTGAGAATATATATTTTTTAATTAATTTTACTCGAAATGTTTTTCTTTAAGAAAAGATGAAATATGCCAGCTTACCTATCCGCCCAGCCCAGCCCATGACTATTTAGTTTTGTTCAATTTAAGATTGACTTAAAATTTTTCCCAACTCAGCTCAATTTAACTCTTCCCAAAAACATCCACCCAACTCATCCAAGCCATACCAATAAGGCCCATAGTGTTGGTTTTTCCTTGAAGCTTACTAGGGTTTTCCATTATGTGTCCTCGTTGGGTTGTCGCTAGCACTGTCAAAATGGGCTCGGGCCCGTGGGCCAAATCGGCCTGCCCACTAAATGGGCGGGCTTGGTCTGTAAAAAATCAGCTCGTTTAAAAATGGGTCTAAATGGTCCTGCCCATTTAGCCCGCGAGCTAAACAGGTGCAGGCCGAGCAGCCTGTTTTTTTTTTAAAAAAAACAAAATTGGGTAGTAAAAAAAATTACCCATGTCCAGACTACCATCTTACACAAAGCCCAATAGCCCATTTAGTCTTTTAACTCTTTTTTAACCCAATACACACTTTTAGTTAGGGTTTAGCCTACACACTTCATTCTTCAACATCTCAATTCATCAACACACACAGGCAAGGGAGAAACGACACTCAAGTACTCAACTCTCAAGTTCTCATCTTCTTCATCCACAGCCACCCACCATTGCCGCTTGCCTAGACCACCAGTGTCGCACCACCAGCCACCTCCAACTCTGTCATGTGTCGGGCAACAGTGGCCCACCGTCATCCGTCGACCGTTCTTCTTCCTTCCTCTCCCTAGTTGAAGTTTTCCATTCCATTTCCCTTGCCATTGGTGATTCCATTTGATTCTTCTAATTCCTCTTTTATTTCTTATGAATTGTTGATGTATTATGAGTAATTTTCCATCTTTAAACAATACATTGAATTTAGGTACTAAAGAATGAAGATGGGTCTTTGTGAAATGGTTCTGATAATGAGCACTTGAAAAGAAGTGCAAGAATGGGAAAAAAATAGTGACCCACGGGCTAGCCCGATGAACCCGCGGGCCACGGGGGGTGGGCCTGGGTATTGAATTCTTGGTCCATTTATAAACAGGTTGGCCTGACCCAGCCCGTTTAAGTCTAAATCCGTGACGGGGCAGTGCGGGCCAGCCCATTTGACAGTGCTAGTTTCCGCCGCTCCTACCGTACCATCTCTTTCTTGTACGTATTGTTTTTCCTTTCTCTTCTTTTTACGGTGTTCTCCTTCTTTCATTTGAGAAGATTTTCTACTTTCATTTGGTATGTTTTCTCGTTTTTAAGAAAGATTCGTTTTAACTTTTCTTTTTGGAGATTTACAGTATTCAGAACTATGATCAGAGCTCAATGTGGAAGGGAAAGACTTTGAAAATTATTCACTCAATGTGAGAAGATGATGTTTTGTCTCTCCTGTATAACTTTGAGTTTTTGTTTTTTGGTACTAGCTAAATGTTGTGGGTCTAATTAAATAAAATGATGAATAATATCTTTTGATTTTATATAGGAGATTTGGTTCTAAATCTTATTTTTCTTAGATCGGTGATTTTATTTTCTCTTATATGTATTTATGCCTCACTATTCCTTGATGTATGATATTGTCTTTGAAATGATATATCTTTCTTTTTCTTTTTTGAGATATGCAACATTAAGATCTATGATCAGAGCTTAACTAAGAAGGGAGAACGCTCAAAAGATTCTTGCCTTAGAAAGAAAGATACGGCGTGTTGCATCATTTACTAGATTTATATGACTGTCAGAGGTAATTAGTATTCGGTTTCCTAATTCCTCTCACTTCCTTTTTCTGTTGGCTTAATTGTGTAGGATGAGCAATTGGATGTTTGAAGTCTTGGAAAGTGGGTCTCCACTAGAAGAAGTGCAACAGAGAGTCCTATATATAGGTATATAGTGTCTTTTAATTTATTCATTAAATAGTTGTAAATGTTGATGAACCGGGATTTGGCCGGGGTCGTTTCCCGGTTCGCTGCAAGATTTTCCTGCAAGACAATGAACCACAGGGGGGTTCCCCTGTGATTCACCTCCGAAGCTTAAGTTAGTAAGAGTATGAGCTAGCAAATATAATGAAATGGTTAATTTAAGGAGTTTGCATTTGCATGTCAAATATAATGTTAAAATATAGGGTAAATTACACTTTGGTATCTTGTTCTTTGCAACGTTAACACTTTGGTACCCTAAAAAAGGTAGAACAGGTAACAAATCGTGAAAGAACCTGGTACCAAAGTGAAATCGGTCCACAGAACAAGGTACCAAAGTGTTAACAGTGCAAAGAATAGGGTATCAAAATTTCACTTTCGAAAGAATAGGGTACCAAAATGTTAATGGTGCAAAGAACAGGGTACCAAAGTGTCACTTTTGAAAGAACAAGGTACCAAAGTGAAATCGGTCCTTAGAACAGGATACCAAAGTGTAATTTACCCTAAAATATATTTTTATAGTATGTCTTGTTTTATCATTCTGATAGTTTGTCATGTCAATGACAACACATTATTGGGACTTAAAAGAATAATCTTGCAAACATCTAAAACTAAAGTTTATTATAACTTATTCAAGTGTTGGAAAAAGTCAATCAAATATTTCCATGAAAACTTATCTACATTTTGAGTTGTTTGATTGTAATTCTCTTGGGTGGATTTAGGACAAACATTATTATTGGTTTATTAATTTGTCAAAATCGAGAATGGGTAATTATTTTTAGTTTTGTTCATTATTATTTTCTCTTATTCCAGAAGTTGTGAGATTATGTTGATGGAGTAGGGCAAATATGGCATCTTGGTTTAGAAGAGCATGAACAACACTAAAAAGGAGAAGAAAATGGCAATGCCTATATCAATATTCAAAGCAATTAGCCTTAATTACTACAGGTGTTGCAATGTAAGTGTGCGATTTATTTCTTTAGCTTTTGTGCATGATTTTTCATTCGACATGTAAATGTGTCAAAGCCGTAAAATATTGAGCGAGGTAATTTGGAGGAGCTGTTACTGAAGCTAGTCAAAGACAGGTATATGTTATTTATTTCTACTTTATTAATTAGCCTTTATTGTATGTTTAATAATATGTTAATTAAATGATGGGAGTTGCTATTTATTTAAGGACAAATTTTAAATAACTCCTCTACTTAAGGGGTTATATATATATACATGTAACATATATAATTTCCTCAACACTTTTTTGAATAAAAAACATCATAGATATTATAAGACTAAAGGGTATGATATATATTATATATATATATAGAATGGGGAAGTTAAGTGTGTGTGCTAGAGAGAGGGAGAGAGAGAACTGACATTTACTCATCTAGCTTGCTAGGAGTAATGATTTATTAACAGTGTTGTTGTGTTTGGTGAAGAGAATGTGATTAGGAGATTTAATTAATATATAAGGGAGACATATGTGGTATATAGAAAAGTTAATTCACGTGCATGGTGAAATTAATTAATCAATTAGAGGAATCATGAAAGTGAAAATGCGTGAACAATAGTGATTATGAATACGAATGAAATTTAGTGTATGTAACTTGATAGAGCCATGCATGCAAGAAAATAAATATAATACATATTCAATTTTCAAAGATTCTCATATATAGTCAAATGTTGGCATGCGGTTGAATAAACATCCTTATATATATAGAGAATGATCAATGCTAAGTAATTAATGCTCCCAATCCCATATTTATATATGTAATGTACACTATGCATCTTGCTATATATTTAATTCTTTTTATTAAATCATACGTATATAGTTTCCCTTCATCTAGTTTTTCAAGAAAGTAATTGGCACATAATAAACTTAGTTACGATAATTATATTGATACTTATCAGATTGAGCCATGCAATTAAAAGCTACATGTAATATATATACTTTCCTCGGTACTTTTACAGAAAACTCTAACTGCATTTACACCATAGTTTAAAACTGTTAAAACCCCTATAATATTTAGGGTAAATTACACAGAAGGTGTTGGAGATTATGGAGCAAAACGCAGCGAAAAAGGTAAAATAAAACTTTTACAAAACTTATAACCTCCTCCATAGGATCCACTACTTGTGTTTATACCAGTGAAAAAAGACGTTTACCTAAATCAGACGGTTGCTTGAAAGGTTGCAATTCCAAGAAGTCCACAGACTCATGTCCTTCCTCTGCCGGTGATCCACACGAACAGTTTGGCAGATACTCAGGTGCTAGCCTCCAATCTCTTCTCCAACAGATTATGGGACCCGATCTACAATCTTGGAATTTCAAGAACACTTCTTGAAATATCCAAGAATTCAAAGTGGCGCACCAAGAACCAATTTCTTGGCCACTGACTTTAGGTTTAGCGCCTCTCTCTCTTCCTCACACACAAATCGCCTCTAAAACCCTAAGTTTTAGGATTAGTCGAACTCTCCCTCTTTCTCTTTGGGCTATGCGACTTCCTCTAGTTTTCACACTCTAGAATAGGCGACTTTGGTGTGTATTTATAGAGTCTCCATTCCTCAAATTAGGGAATCACCAAATCTTGATTATAAGATTACATTAATATTATAATTCAAAATTAAAAGGCAATCTTAATTTAAATTTCAAGATCATATCTTGAAATCCAGAATGCACACTTCCCATTGGTTGGAATGAGTCAAGAGGATTTGAATTCTTAATTAAAATATTACATTAATATCTTAACTCAAAATTCAAAATGCATTCTTGAATTTTAAAATGCAAGATCAAATCTTGCATTTGATTCTTCAAGTATGCGCCACCCTCCTTGTTATTTTATAGGAATTTAATAAATAAGATAACAATCCTAACTCTTAAGAAGTTATAACTAACTTATTAATATCCTTAACAAATTGAATTAAAATATTACCCTAATATCTTAATTCAAATTTGAATCTTGAATTCAAATTTAAATCTTGAATTCAAATTAACAAAATCATATTTCATTAATTAATTCAAGAGTGAGGCGCCACCCTGTTGGGAAAACACAGAGGGAGCGCAGCGGAAGAAAATTAAAATTTTTGAACTAAACTCGAATAAAAGCTAAAAGGCTAACTCTGTGATTCCTTCCAGGATCCACTAACTATGTTTATACCAGATTAGAAAAGATGTTTACCTAGTTTTGATCGGTGACTTATCGTATTCGCGAATTTGAGAAGTCCACAGAGTGTCCTTCCTCTACCAGTAATCCACACGAGCAGTTTGGCAGATGCCTAGGTGCTAGCCTCCTTCACTTCTTCCNATATTTTAAACAAGAATTCAATTGTAAATAGATTAATCAAATTAACTATTTAACAATTAATATATTTAAACTTGTCTAACAAATTTAAATATCACAAATGCAAATTTTATTTAAGACAAGACTTCATGTCTTAAGACATTCAACTATGTCTTAAATTGCGTCACTTAAGTGACTCACGAATTAAACCCTAATTCGTGTCCCATTACAGTATCTTGATCCTGCTCATGTGTGACCCAGCAAGCCTCACGTGAAATTGGCAGCAAGCCATCTCCATGACTCACAAGTCGAGAGTGGACTCTAGCAAGCCATCACGACTACCCAAAACACGTGAGTTATCGTTTTAACATCAACGACTTAACCTTAGTACCACCTTGTCATAATCCCTATTGTCACACGATATTTTGGTCATGGATAAGGCATGGGAAAATTATCCTAGTAATCCAAACCATAACTTTCTCGATTCCTTGAGTTAGTCCCATTACCCTGTGTGGCCAGACATTCCTTGGACAAACTCATCGAGGGGCCCAGTCAAATATCTCTCAACTTAATGACGGACAAAATTCCTTCTTGGTCAACCACATTCCTCAGCACGGCAAACAACTAAACCCGTACCTAGCCTATATGGCTACCCTGTTACGGGCAACGTTGGACTAGGCCAAAGTTCAGCATCTACAACGCAGGAATAATGAAGACCTCAAGTCTAAGGGCATCGTGACAGGTGTACAGGAGAGACTAGCTTATGATTAAACCCATGCAGGACTCTCCGGGTCAGTCTAGCAACTTGTAACCCTTTACATAATTGCACCATGACTCTCGAGAAGCATCACATGCGTGTATCTCTATACACCGAAGTCATGCTGGTCTTAGTTCATTCACGTTCCCACGTGAATAATCGACCAGGGACAGTTTAGAATAATTATCACAGAATTAATCAAGGATTGTTATCATAGTAAACATGCTAATAATATGATAACGACATAATTTATCATTCATAAATCAGTCAAACAATATGTCCATACATATAAAATGATTGGCCCTCGGGCACAATCTCCATCAGAAGGGCCCTGTGGTTTGACCCATTTTCAGATAGGGTCCCTGTGGTTTAAAAAGTTTCAAATTGGGGTCTGTGGTTTGCTCCGTTAACAAAAAGGATCCTGAGGTATATTTCCGTCCAAAATTTTACGGAAATTTTGGCTAAAATACTATTTTAAGATCCTAACTATTAATTTTTATACGTTTGACTCCATAATTCTTACAATTTCATCCCAAGGATTAGAAAGTTATTAAAAAAATTACAAAAAATTATTCAAATTCTGTAAAATCAAAATCTTCCCTTTTTCATAAAATTTCTTTCAATCAAGTCCTTGATTAATTATAGATTAGACCCTAACTATTAATCTTTCAACCCAGGTTTTTTAAAAATACACCATTAGTCCACACTTTTTCTCATCCATATTTTCGTCAAAAAAGGGAATAAATTAACTTTAACCTCCTAAAAACTTTTTTTTTAGTAATAGGATTAAAACATAAGAAATAATATAGCACATAATTTCTTCTTCTTCTTCTTCTTCTTCTTCTTCTTCTTCTTCTTCTTCTTCTTCTTCTTCTTCTTCTTCTTCTTCTTCTTCTTCTTCTTCTTCTTCTTAGCACATAATTTCTTCTTCTTCTTCTTCTTCTTCTTCTTCTTCTTCTTCTTCTTCTTCTTCTTCTTCTTCTTCTTCACAAACCTCCTTGAACCACCACTGTTGGCCCAAACTCAAAGCAAAAAAACGCAAACCCATGTTCGGCGAAAAAACGACACTGCTGAACGCTGACCCTGTGTTCGAAGATCACCACCTCAGATTCGTTGACCGTCGAACCCAGAAAAGCCGACGACGGACCACTGTTGCGTGAAAGCTTTCCGATGATGTCTGAGATTAGGAGAACTCTTAGCATTTTTCGCAGATGGAAGATAAAGCACTGTTGGAGAGAAACTAACCGATGTGTTGATTTTTTGGCTAATCTCGGTGCGTCGCTGTCTTCGCATCCATGGTTTCTTTGGTTTGTCTCGCCGCTGATGGGACTTGGGATGCTTCTCTTCGCAGATTCGATGGCCATTGTTGAATCTAGGAGTGTTAGGGTTTAGGTAGTCATTTTGTGTTTGGGTACTGCGTTTAGCGATTGTTGTTTTTTTTGTGGTTTTCTTGTGTTGTTTGGGTACTTTAACAAGCGATTGGCAACGTTCAGAGGTTCCTCTGTCTCTCTGTGTGATGTTGTTATTTTTCTGGGGAAAAATCTTTCCTGTGAAGCCTAAAATTTTCTAGCTTTAATCATCCTTCTCCTTTTATTTATCCTTCTATAATTAATCAAGGACTTGGTTGAAAAAAAATTATGAAAAAGGAATGATTTTGATTTCACAGAACTTTAATAATCTTTCTGTAATTTCTTAATAACTTTTTAGTCCTTGGGATGAAATTATAAGAAATAGGGAGTCAAACGTATAAAAATTAATAGTTAGGGTATTAAAATAGTACTTTAGCCAAAATTTCCATCAAACTTTGGACGAAAATATACCTCGGGACTCTTTTTGTTAACGGAGCAAACCATAGGCCCCAATTTAAAACTTTTTAAACCACAGGACCCTATCTGAAAATGGGCCAAACCACAGGGTCTTTCTGTGTAATTTACCCTAATATTTAACATCAAAATATAGAGAAACACACAAAAACAACATAAAACGCAAAGGATAATATTCTCTTCCAAACCCCTGCCTAAATATTTTCATTACCTTTCTCTCACTCCAAACCCTCTATATACACTAACAGAACTTACTCACCTCTCACACCCCCACACTCATGTTCATCGTTCAGGGTAAACGATGAAGTTGGGTTTCATGGGTCTCTACTTATGAGCTATGGTAGTTTATGAAATTTATAATTATTTTCCTCTTTAAATTTTTCTAGAACATTATTACTCTCTACAATGTTGTTACTAGGTGGGTTTTAATCTCACAATACAGTCAACACTTGGTTCAAGTTCCAACAAAAATGGCCCCACTTATAACGAGTAACTTGATGTTTTTTTTTCACCAAATTAGATAATTAGCTAATTAATCTTTACTTTAATTTTTATTTTTGACACTTAACTTACACATTTATTCTAGTATAGACACGAAAACTCTTATATACACAATTATCTTATCTTAGTCTTCTTGAAGACAACGATTTGATATATTCCACAACATTAGTGACCAATTTCAAGCATGCATAGGTCTTCAACCATATGAATTTAAATTGGCCTAAACCAAACTTGCTCTATAATTTAGAATAATAACAAAGTTTATACTACCTACACATCATGGGGACATATTGACCTCCAACTTATTGAATAAGTCATGGACTTTCTTGTCTTTCTTCTCCTTGAATTGCTCTTTAGTCATAAGTTGGGAACTTGGGAAGGGCAGGTCCTCTATTTTTATTTCCCAATTCATTTTTGGTGGAACTTCCTTCTTCCTATTATTGAGCAAGCTTTTAAAGATTTTTTAGTATGCAGGGTACCTTTCAACTATGGAGATGTATCCATTATCTTCAATTCCTAGAGGCTTGCTTGTGTCAGCTTCTACCGTGTTATTCCTAGGTTTCCCTATGTTTATGGTAGTCTCTAAGGGCTTACTATTAGCTTGCCTAAGTGGTTCTTCTATCCTATCAGTCTTAAGAGTTATAGCGTTAACTGCGCTAGAGTCACTAGCTTGTTTAGAGGTGCTCACCTTATTGACCAGGGCATGGAAGCTTTCCTTAGTCTTATTTAGTTGAACTACTAAAAGCCAAAGGTCATCATGTTTTTCCTTCATGGTATCTACTTCTTTATTAAGATGCATTACTTGATTGCCCAAGTCTTCGAACCTTTTCTTATTTTGAGTGTCAGATTCGTCAAACCTTCTCAAAAGAAGCTGAATGTCAGTCTCATTTGAGGTTGGTTGGTTCGATCTCGAAGGGACTAGAGCGTTAAAGTGATGGTTGTAGAAGTTGTTTCCCATTTGAGGTCCGGCTCCAGTTCTGAACCGATTGTCAAACCTTTGTTCTCCTTTCTAGAAGTTCCCTTGGCCGTGTTGATACATGGCCGAGACATCCTCTAGTTGGTGAGGACACTCCCTACTCATGTCTTCCCTAGACTCACATACGGAACACGAAGTTGTTAGATAAGATAAAGTCTTCAGTTGTGAAGAGATAGTGAGGCGTTCATTCATCTCCTTGACAACTATAGCTACCTTGTCCATATCTACCGCCATCTTCTCCATAACCGAGTCAGAGTCTGTAGTGATTATTCCATTGACTCCACGAGTTCGCCTTCTTTGGTTTTATCGCTTGTAGGCGACCTCTTTGATAAACTCCCATGCTGCTTTGACGTCCAATTTGGTAATCAAGCCATTTGAAAAGGCATTGATATGATCGGCCTCATCTGACAAGAGTCCATTATAGAAATACTCCACCAAGCACTCTTTGCTATGTTGGTGGTGAAGACACTTAACCAAAAGATCTTGGAATCTTGTCAGGTAATCGAGCAATGTTTCATCTGCACGTTGCTCTATGGCTGATATCTCCTTCCTAGCAGTTGAGGCTTCAGCTTCAGGAAAGTACTTATTAAGGAAAGATCTCCTTAGGTTCTTCCAAGACTCATAAGCATTCCTTTCGTAGGTACCCGAGTGTACCACTCTTGCACTTTACCTTCGAGGGTGAGGTGGAAAACTTTCCTCCTCACGTCTTCTATTTTGGGTGCTAGGGGTTTCATGGTTCGGCAATGTAGATAAAGAATATTCAAGTGAGTATCAGGGTTCTCACTTTCCATACCGTGAAACTTAGGAAGTCCATTGAAGAGTGGACCTTTGATCTTGAAATCCGTTGGGATTCGAGGGAACGCTTGATAATGAGCCTCACAGTGCTCATTCGATTGGGAGACTTCCCTGATGGACCTCTAAGGTCTAAGCTGTTAATTGTCTAGACCTTGTTCTACTCTAACCTACCTAGGATTAGGATTAAGATTCTCTAAACTAGGATTGTTGCCTGAGTTTGTTATTTTTACTGTATTCCTATTTTTCTTAAGGGATCTAAGGGTCTTTTCTAATTCTTGTTCTAGGGGAACTATAGAGTCCTTAAACTTTCTAGGCATACACTAACAATTAAAATAATAACTGAAAATAAAATAAATAATTAAAATTCAAAAATAAAATAAGATAAGATAAAATAAAATAAAATAATACAAGAAACATTAAAATTAAAATAAAATAAAACGAAATAAAAGAAACAAATAAGAAAAAAAATAAGAAAATAAAATAAATAAAAATAAGTAATAATAATAATAAAAAAGAAAATAAAAAAAGAAAAGAAAAGAAAATTAAAAAGAAAATGAAACACACCTTTTTTGAAAAAAAAAAATAAATAAAAATAAAAGAACAAAACAAAAACAAAGGATTGAAAAGTGATTGACTCACAAATGCTTGAGAACTCTAGAAGAGTTCCCCGGGAACGGAGCACCCGTCATAAGGTGCTCTTTGATACGATTAAATCGAGTAAAGTTAATTACTACCTTAGCTTCTTAGTATTACTATATATTAGAATATAGTATAGCCTAGTGAACCGTGGGTCGAATCTCTCGCAAAACTCGATGGGATGAGAAGTAAGTAGTCAAATCTCAGAATGGCAGAAGTAACTAATAAATAGATTGTTAAGAGAATAATAAATAGACAATAAAAGAGATATCATTAAGAGAAAAAATACCTTAGGAGAGAATCATTGGACTGGCAATCACCGTTCATGAAAGAAATAGAGTTATGATTTAGTTAAGATCATGTGAACCATATCCAAAGATGTATTTGTAAATAACCATAAATACTAATGTTGTAAACATAATACAACCGACCTTACTTATAGGAAGTAAATTGACAATTATGCAAAAAACAATTATGAAGCAATGGCGACAAAGATAGAAGAGAAGATAGATCACTCGAGATTCCTTGGTAAAACGAGAACATATTATTAAGATTTAAAAGTAAGGATCCACTTGATCAAATTACAAATCGAGTTTAATAATAAGTACGAAAAAATTGAAACAATCCCTAATCTACTTGTCTAATATATTTCACAATCAATCATGAACCTATGAATAACATGAAATACTAAAGATGAAACATTAACTAAAACAACGAACTCTCCATTAAAGAACAATGAACTCAAGCCATGTCATCAAAATCCTCCTTCGGTATGAGCAAATTGGTTACTCATGCCTTTGGCAGAGTAATCAGAGACGAAACATATATGAACTGAATGAATTGTCGATCCTTTGGACTGGAGAATGATGCAAACGATTTATAGACAAATTTCTGGACCATGCTGCCGGCTCACAAGATTTTCCTCAATTTTCGTGAAACAGTTTCGGGATACGGGATTTGGACGATTTCAGATCTTTACTTGGGGTGCAAGAAATGTGCACTATTGCTAATTACAACGACTCAAATTCTAGCACAAACTAATGCAAACCTAATCTCCCTTTTAGAAGCTCAGCTGATGTCATGCTAACGTGTTGGTTGCGCCGTTGCTTGCCTTGCCGGCTCAGTATGACGGTGCAAGCTCTTAAGTTTGGATTTCGTCTAAATTAATTGCTCCAACCTTCAGTTATGCTTCATATGCTTGTCTTTTGTTGTGATGAGGGCATGAAATCACTAAGTACACGATTAAGCATCATTGTTTCATAAACATGATAAAACTCTGCAAAATAACACTTTTATTCATTAAAATAAATATTTAAAATAAATAGTATTGAAAAGATGTTAAAAGAGGACCAAATAACATAGTCAGATTTGGTCTAATAACAGTGCTAAACTTGTTCAACACTGTCAGCGATTTCACCATTGTTACCAGTGAAGAAGCTTTAAATGTAGCATGAAACTCAGCGGAAAATCAACCTAAACATGATATATAACTACTAATCAACCTATACTAACCTAAAACTAAGTTTTAAGTCCAAAATCTTAGAAATTTTTCAAGGGTTTCATACTTACTGTTTTAGGAGAAAGCAATGGATGATTTTGGGTAAAGGAGGCAAGAAAACATGATAGAAAACTACGACGATGACATTCGACGGTGGGGAGCTTAAAGCAAGGTGCTGGAACAAGATGGGGAGGTTGAGCCACTACCTATGATTTTGAGTTTTGGTGGCGCCTCAAATCTAGGTTTCAACTTTCTAAGGGGAGTTGGTCTCGAAATTGCGCCGTCGGAGAGCCGGCGGCTCTGTGATGGCTCAATCCCCATAATGAAACTGCATCATTTGGCTTAGCTTTAGATTTCGCTTATCTTTGAGCCATTGTTGAGCCGACAGCTCAGATGATGGCAAAGTCCCAAAAACCACAAAATTAAAGCACGTAGGCAGATTAAGTCTTTTTAATACTATGATATGACTAGATTATGATAAATAAGACCTACTAACTAGGGAGTTTTGACGAAAATAAATAAAAAGAAAACTAACCTAGACAAAACTATACCTAAAACTAATGAAAATGAAAATCAAAACTAAAAATAAAATAAAAAATACTGAAAAACATTAAAAATTGCTTACCCACTGGGGTATTGTTCCCTCACCCACGCCTATCTCACAAATAAAATCCAAAATAATAAATAAGCGATAAGTGGGAAGAAAGAACAACTTGAAGTTTAGTTCGACTACAAATTTTCCCTGAAAATCTAGAAGGGCAGGAGGCGTCAGAGATTGAGGGAAAGTATGAAGTTGCCCTACCTCCGGTCAACTTTCTCCTCATAAAAGGTTTCATTTGCACCTACAGCACATAAAGAAGTATAGTTATATATGCAAAGCGATGTGGAAATACGATGCGAAGAAAGAACAAAATCAATAGGGATAGGAGGAGGCTTCTCTATTTCAAGTTGCTCTTCAATCCTTGATGGAGGTGGATCTATGGATTCTTTTTTCCTTTATTCTTCTACTAGCACCTTATCCTTGGAAACTTCAGCTGCTTCAGAGGTGCTTTTTATCCAAGGTGAGCAATTCTTCCTCTTTCTCTCTTTCTAGGTCTTCCTCTTATTGCTCCAACACCATGTCTTCATTGGGAACATTTACTGTCTTCAAGTACTTGAAGAGTAGTGGAGCCATTCGTTCAAAGTCTATATCACTTTCTTCCTTTAGTGATGGCTCATACTTCAATTAATTTTGTGCTTTGATAACCTCAACATGAACAACCTATTGAATGACTATTTGATAGCTTGAGTCATCGTTGCACTCAAAGTGAACCATGAGGTCAAATATAGGAACAAAAGACTCATCGCATGCAAGAATATTAGATGTATGTGTTTTACTGTCATCTTGCATCAAATAATCTTCATCATTAAACTGCTGACCTACATCATCACCGGAAAAAGAAGAACGGGTAACAAATAACGATCATCGATAAAATCACGTTGATAACCTCTTCCATGGCTATAGGTGTTTTGATATTGGTTAACTCCATGATTTTGGATGGACCATCATTGATTGAAAGACTCCACAAGTTTGATAACCTTGGAATTAAGTCTTTGAACTTGTTCAGCTACCTCTAAAAGTAGGGGGTCTCTTTTCTATTGATTGGGCTCTTGGGTCGATCTATCACCTTTGTATTACTTGGTGCAACCATCAGAGCTAGGAGAATAATAATTATTTGAAGAAGAAAATTATTATAATTATAAGCATAGGGAGAAGAATCATCAACATAATATTTATAGGGAGGAAATTTTTGTCCAGACATTTAAGCACAATTACAAAAATATAAACAAAATATTTCTCAACCATCTAGAATAGAAAGGATTTCAAAACAACTTAGAAAAATCATAATTAAAATAATGATTATTCCGACTGCAATGTACTATAGATATTGGTTGTTAATGCGTCAAGATATCATTAATCTAGTTCAGGAATTTTTCAGGAATTTTTAAAATGGATTCATGGGTTGGGTTGGATCGACCCTTGGTTTCATGGATCGTGACCCACTCATGTCCCATTTAACAAATATAAATGGGTCATTGACACATTTATGACCCAACCATTTACAACCCACATAAAACCAATCATCCCAACCATTTTGCCACCCTAGTTTGTATGATTATTTTCGTACGTTCCATAAGACTTCATTATAATTTATAACAATGTAGTGATGTACTCTGTTATGCACCCAGAGGATAACGAGTTGTGATTATAAAGGGGTTTGTATGATTATTTTCGTACATTCCATAAGACTTTCTTATAGCAATGTATTCTGTTTTGCACCCAGAGGACTTATTGTTGGTTCATTCCTCAATAACATTTAGAGTGAGTATTCTGCAGATTTACGAATTTGCTTCACACAATGCAATACATTATGATTTGAGTATGGACAATGATATAAGACGTAAGAAACACACTACCCATTGGTTAATGCTGCAACATAAATAAGTAACATTGCAATATTTTAGGTTGTTACTACCCTCGATCGTAAAAGAGAAAAAAGAAGGCCATTACTTGCTGATATATATTGACCAAAATCTCAAATTGGTCCCTTATGTATGGGGCAGATTTCAAATTAGTCTCTTATCTTTCATTCGTTTCAAATTGTCCTATATATTTCATGATGTTTCAAATTGGTCCCTAAAATATTAAATGCAGTCATATCACTCTCATTTCAAGCTCATGCATCAAATCCAGAACTACAAGTTTTTTTTTAAAGAATACTTTAAGACTATCAATGAGGTCAAATCGTGTTCCAAAAGTGAATAACACATTTCAAGGTCAAACATATAAAATTAGTCATATCTCACTTGTTTCAAGTCTGAATGCAACAAGTTTAAAACTATTTCCTAAATTTTGAATAGTTCTTTCTCTACTCAGTTAAAATTATTAGCAATGAGGTGAAATCGTGCTTTAAAAGTAAGTTTGGGACCAATTTGAAATAAATGAAAGATATGGGACCAATTTTGAAACCTACTCCATACAATTTCAAGTATGTAAATATGTATATATCAGTATGCAAACGAAGACCCAAGAAAAGGACCGTTGATGTTCACATTGGAAAATGGCTAGGAACTCGGCTGCAACACATAGAAGGCTAGATTTCATAACATGATACACAGTTAATTTAAGATTGCAATTATTCTCATATTCTCTAGGAAACTATACTGTATCTGTGGAGTTCCCCGAAAGAATAGTATACATGACTACCAAGTACCAACACTATCTCATCTCATCTTTGTTCTTCATTGCCGTATTGGCTTCTATTTAGCGTTCAGCTTCACTGTTATTGGAATCCTCAGGGTTGTCTTTATTCTGCACAAAAACAAAAACATCATTACAAATAACAGAAAAGCAAAACAGCTCTCCCTATTCTACATCAACCTAGCCTCCCACAAAACAACTTAGAGAAAGAAATAAAAAAGCACAAGCACCAAAGAGCGGGGTAAATCACCTGGAAAATCTCATGTTTATGGATTAAAATATCTGCCAAAATTTTCCAAACATATATCTAGATAGTAACTACAATAAGATGCGATTATCACTAAGAAAGATGCAGAAAAATTTCTTTGATTTCAATTTTCTATTATCACCTAGAGAACCGCCTCCTCCAAGGAATAGTCTGAATTTTCTTCATTAGATGCTAGATAATGGTTAAAGTGCTTCCCTTATAAAATAACTCTTAAGAAAAATGTATGTACCATAATTAACAAAAAAAAAAAGCGACTGAGATTATATTTTAATATTTCTGAAAACAAATATCCAGAATAGTTATCTTAGTAATTTCGTAACTGGTTAAAACAGGTGAACAAGTTGACAGACCTTTTTTACAAGACCATGAGCAGACATAACTTCGTAAAGCTTGCGCATGAGCATTTCTTCTTCCACCTACAAAAATAACTGAGGTAGTCAGGGCAGTCTAGTTCATGACAATTATAAGTATCTCATGTAGAGGACAAATTAGACTAGAAGCTGATAAATAGCCTACCAAACTCGATTAATAAATGTTAGACAGAAAGAAAATTTTACAGCTCAAGACATTAAAACTAGAACATAACTATCTGCAGAAGGTATCCTAATCTGGTCATACAAGCAAGCAAAATAGAAGACATAATAAGAGAGGTGAACACCTTTTAAAACTATACATACAGCATTATTTAGCTGCTTGAGGGATACAAAGAAATTTCCTAGATGCAGTAATGAAATTTCTACAAGTAAAAAAGTACAATGTTGAAAACTTTCAGTGGTTCATGCTGTTTCGTGTCTACCAAGTTTCAGTTACATCTTAGGGAAGGATATTAATCATAGCAAAGCATCATTCCTATCCTAATATAATGCTCAAAGCCCTCGAGATGAAGAATTCAAAAAATATCTCTAACTGGAAAATAAAAAGAATCAAGGCTTTCACGAGTCTAGTCTGATAAATAGAGAACATTCCTCAAATTTAAAACGCAAAACAAATTTCACATTTTTCCACAAAATTCGATTGTGAGACAGAGATTGAGGCATGGATACACTATCAATAATGTAAAATTGCAAGCCCAAATCCACAGGAAAGTTTAGAGAAATGACAAAAATTGAAAAGACGAAAAAACCTGAAGTTTTTGCAACTGCTGAGCCATCAACTTATGAGATTCCGTAAGAGACTCGTTCTGCTTGTCCAAATGCCTGTTCGAAAAAAAATAATGAGATTAGAATTCAGAACCATAAGACTTAAAAGGCCAAAAAGAAGCTAAATTAATTTTCCAAAGCACCGAGTTCAAGGAAATTACTTCAATAGCTCACCACTATGCCTCGGGTCAGATTGATTAGGTTCCATCCTAATACTCTGGATCAAATTTAGCAAGAGAGAGAGAGAGAGATCGCAGTAATGTGAGACATGGGATACCACCTACAATGTATATAAGTATACCTAGCCCTTAACATTTACATTCATGCAAAAGCTATTTAGTATGTTTCAAACGTTAATGGTCCACTATCCGGTCCTCAGATTATACATAACATAAATCTCAATTCCTAAAGTGTACTCACATTTGAAATAACTGCATTTATGCATTCTTTCCCCTACATTTTGTCTAGTAAATAATGTCAACTACCATAGTGTTTCATACATCGATATAATATCATCAAATAAGTCCATATACAAGTTCCAATCAATAATTCCAATGGATAACTATGCTGCAAGACATAAATTATGAACTCGTAATATAATCATGTAGAATCACAAAATACTAGTTTATGGCCATTTATATGCTTAAGAACATTGAATCATCAAGGTAAAAATAATATAACATACACTGGTCGTGAACGATGTGCGTGTACCCCTGACATCTATGATATCCAAAGGTACAACCAGTTAAACAAATCAATCATGATGTCATGAGCAGTAACAAATGGTCGCAAAGACCTAGGCTCACAGGGTATCCCCTGGCCTGTGCACAATCCAACAACCCGTCACCTAAAGAGTCAACCTTAGGCCATCGGAATCCACCAATGGACATTACCGAAGGAAAGATCACACGGGGAGGGCCTCCACCCTCAGCGAGTTATGACATTCGCACAAATATTACACTCAACCACACACTTAGAAATTACGCATTCATTTTATAACCTATCGACATAACATGCCTCTCATAAACTTTTCTTGTGGTTGAAAGGTACAAATACAATTTCATGTGATAAATAAGATAAATTTCCAATCTTTGCTGCTGTTAAAACAAGTTTTGGGTCGAATTTCATGTTTTAGAACCACTCCAAACCAGACCTTAAAAATTTGAAAAAATGATTTAAAAACAATGCTCAAACAACAAATTGGTAAAAGAATCATCACAAGGAAGAATAAGGACAAAGAAGTTCATATATGAAAACACTAACTCAAGATATCATTTCTCATGTCAATACTCCTCATTTTCTTATGAATTCCAAGGAATGACCACAAATTTGATACACACAACACTAAAAGAACCAAAGGATCAAGCATCATGAAATTTCCCACACATTAAACTATAACTCTAAAAAATCCAACATGAATCCAAGAAGAAAGAAGGATTTGACAAAAACCCAACTTAAAGTGTGACCTAGATTTCCTATCGGGTCCAAAATTCATGAATATGTAGTCAAGCATTCGGAATATTTAGAGCATCACATATAAACAAGAAAACACCAGAAAAATCCCAGCTATTCCATGAGAATCGAATGGAGGAGTAAAAATGGAGAAATGGAGAGCAAATTGATACCTAAGGGAAATGAGGAGGAAAGAACGGCAGATGGCGTCAGACTGGCGACGAGGTTCGGCGTCGATGGCTGTGGTGGTTGGTGGCAGCAGTACCGGCGGAGAGGGAGAGGAGATCGAGTGGCGAGAAAATTTTGGAGAATGAAGAGAGAGAGAGTCGAGTGACCTGTATAATAGAGAGTGGGGACTGTTTTGAAACTTCAACCAAATTTGGAGGTGAAAATATAATTTGAGAAGGGAAGTTGACTAGAAAACCAGTTTATTAACCAAAACTATTTGTATTCTTTCAAATTAGTCCCTAAAAACACAAAAATCTAGAAATATAATTTCTTAACAAAATTTATATATTTG
>QANZ01002827.1:12683-57610 GCA_003254925.1 Chamaecrista fasciculata
TTTTTTTTGGCCAAGTGAGAGATAACTATTTTAAATATAAGGAAAAATTAAAATACAAAGACATATTAGAATAAAATTATAATTTAAATACAATAAAATTAATAATCAATAAAACAACATATAAATAAAATTATTTATAATTCAACTTTTTGACAAAAAAAAATTTATTTATAGTTACCTTTTTAGGATGGAAACTTTTATCAAATCACAATATTTTTAAATTGTATAGTATAAGTTAACATATATATTTTTTTATAGGAAAGAATCTTTTAATCAATCATATATAATCTTTGATGTTTCTAAGTTAGGGACAAATTGATGAACATTTATTCAATTCTCACTTTTTTTATTTAAATCCATTTAACTTGATTATATATACATATTGAAAAATTATTTAAATTGGCCATATATTCTATTTATAAACTTTGAATTGATCAAAAATTCTATTAGATATGTTTGATGCATCAATTTCTTTTATTCATTTAACCTTTTGAACATATTAGCTACTAGGGGCTTGGCGTGCCCATGTAACATTTGAATTGATTTAAAATTAAAGAGTACATAAAATTCTTATGTTGATAAATGAGTAAGTTTGGGACCAATTTGAAAAATTATAAAAATATGTAAGATTCATTTAAAATAAATAAAATATTTAAGACTAATTTGAAATATTTGGGACTAATTAGAAATTTTGACTTCCTATATAAAATAATAATTTCTATACTAATGTGGGAGGACGACCAGAAGGCTCCTCCCACATATAAATATAGTATAGAGATATGGATATATATTAAACACATTGCCTTGTTTTTAATACTATGTCAATTGCATTTTTAGTATGGTATATAGACCGAAACATCATGACCAATGTAGATCATAGGAAAATTATATCTACAGAATATATTAATATAACTATAATGTGAAATTTCTTGAGAGTTTAATGGAGCTGACTTGGCAATTTTATAATAGAGGTAGAATGCCAAGTGGCATAGAAAAACTCATGTGTATACAACTTTTGTTTTTGGGTGAAATCGTGTGTATACAACTTTAATAGATATAGATCTTTATATTATTTTAGTTTAAAAGAAATCAGTTATTATAAAAATATAGAGATAATTCAAATATACTTCTAAGATAATTTTCAACAACTTATGCAAAATCTAATTTTAAATTTTAAAAAATATTTCTTTTAGATAACACATCCGAAATCTAAATCAAATTTTAAAAAGATTTTCTTTTAAATTGAGATTGGTCTTCTAAATTCAACCTAAGACCTTATTTGTTAAAACTTTCTATTCGTTCAGTTTTTATTGTTTTTGACCTGAGAGGTATTTTGAGTATAAATATATAGAGACGAATCAAGATAGCCTTATTCATTGAAGCTTTTTGTTCTTTCGATTATTTTTTTTGTCTATATTGGTGTCACCAAAATGCTGACCCTCTCAGAGGATCAATTTTCTTGAGGTTTGAGAATTATTTTGGTGGGAGATTTTGACACCTTCACTTTGAAAGTTCTTGAAATTATATCTTCAAAATGTTATTATCATGGTAAGTAGTTTATTCTCTTCTCATAATTACTTTTTCCGGATAGTTGGATAGATATGAACTTGAATCTTTTTCCTTCAAGTTCTAAAGTTTCATACCAATAATCACTGAGAAATCCACTACCTCAATTATACCAACTAAGTTTATCTGAGTATTTTTGATAGTTTATCTTTCTTTTTTTATTCTGTTTCGGATAATGTATTGTTGTCTTCTTTTATTGGGTCGTTTAATCATGGTGGGTTGACCTTTGCTTTGAGCCACACTGATGTGAGGCCCATGCTTCCTACTATGTAGTCTTGGTCGCCTGGAGTTTCGGGCCGGCCTTTTGTTTACCGTTTTCTCAAATCCTTTACATTATCAAAAAAAAAAACCAGCTAATTTTTTTTTTTTTTTTNAAAAAAAAACCAACTAATATTTTTTTTTTTCAGTTACCAAATGTGTTGAGCTGGTGAATGCTATGAAACTTCTTCTAGAAAAGAAGGACAGTTTTGATATAATAATGATGGAACATTCTTTTGAAGACAAGGAAGTTATCCAACTCATTAAGTTTCATGAGTCGAACGATCTGAATATTCCACTGATTTTTAAGTGAACTATTTTAATATATGTATCATCAAATGGATCAAGTTATAATTTCGATTGGATTGCTGTTAACAACAATGTGTATACTCTCTCTCTAATCTCTATTTTACTAAGTTTCAGTCTTTTATCTTTATATATACCGACTACAAAATTATCAATTGATCTGATAGCAATGCAGTTATATATATTCCAATGCCTTTTTAGTATTGAACATTTTTACTTTATCTACAGAAATATAGGGATTCATTGAAAAAAAAAAAGTTGGAGAAGTAGAAGGCAATCATCATCCTCCTCCTAGTAGTATTTGTCAAGTTCAATGTCAACGCCATCGAGTTCATTGTTATAATAATTATCCCCTCTCTCTGAATTCAGATTCAAGTCAACGTTCCTCGTCCTCTTCATCAAGTTCAACATCAATGTCATCCAATTAATAATCATAATAATCCCCTCTCTCATCATTCCAACCAGAACATAAACATTCCTCAACACTCATCAGTCATGGGAATGGAACATGTTCCTAATACATGGTCACATGATTCTAATAATACACTAGATGGTCTTGCTCAGAATCATAATTTTCACACTATATTACCCAACAGGTTGCAGCACACTCATAAGTCTCAAATTTTTCAGCCTTCGGTAGCATCAACAACAACAACAACAACAGTAATCATCAGCTTCAGAACTCAACAATACTTGAAGGGATTAATGAACTTGGTGTCACTAACACAATTAGCAACTTCTCGGCACTTCAATTATATGAAGGTGATGACATCATGAGTGGAATCAATCTGGATTATGAGCTAGACAATATGGATTTATATGATAGTGACATCATGAGTGGAATCAATTTGGATTATGAGCTAGACAATATGGATTTGCCGATGGTTCCTCAGTCCAATAATTCAAGTCCTAATAACTTGTACAAGTAGTTTCTATATGTGCTTAGTTTTTTTTTTATGGAATTAATTGTGTTAGTTAAATGGTTTTTTTTTTAAATTAGTTTTTGTTATGAAGTATTTTGAATTTTATTTATTATATAAAATTATTTTAGATTTTAAAGAATGAAAAAGAATTTCTCAAACGTTTAGTTATGTGTAAATTGTTTTGTAAAGTGAACAAACCTATAGTCTCTTTCACATAGCAATTATTGGGAGATGACAGTGTTAAATGGAGGAACTAAGCTGTGTAAACGAAAACACTTTCTTGGACTAAATTGTATAAGTTGATCTCTCACCAACAAAAATGTCAACTCATTTATTTGTATACCTTTTCCAAAAGTATTTTTTCTAAAAAAAAATTTACATCAATTTTCAATTCTGTCATAATTGTTTTTTTGGTTACAATTCTTGTGTCATTTATTGTTTTCCAAAAGTACGTTATTGTATATTCTTGTGTCATTTATTTGTGTCCAATGGATTGATGCTATAAAAACAAAAAATCAATAGTTGACAAATGAGAAAAAAAAAAGTCTAACTAAACTTGCCAAGCCAAAGTGCTACAGTAAAAAAGATCATATTACGGTTCAATTCTTCTCCTTTACTGCCATAGTAGGAGCAGTTTGACTACATAAGAGCGGCCCCAGTGCACAAGGCTCCCACTAGGTGGGGTCTGAGAAGAGTTAAGATGTACACAGTCTTACCCCTGCTTTGCAGAGAGACTGTTTTCAGGATTTGAACCTGTGACCACTTGGTTACCAGGCAGCAATACTATTGTGCCAAAACTCACAATGAGCATTTCAAGTTAAAAGTTTGACTACATACATATGACTAAATAATTGAAAAGGTCTAAAGGTAAGCACAAAACGATAAATTCAAATATGGAAGATAAAAGGTACAACGCAATGAGCATTTCAAGTTAGACACTCATTTAATATGCTTGTAAAAATATTCACGGTTAGCATTACAATAGCTAGTCCACGTAGTAATGCAACATCTCAAAATCAAAACATACAACCATTTGCTAACCATTCAAGCTAGTTCATATCTGTAACCTGAATTTGGGCAAACATGTCTCACCCCTACTTACTTACTTCTTTAACAAGCCTTTAGCAATCATTTCATGAAGAATCTTCTTTGCTTTGTCATTCTCATTTTTTTCTAGAAGAACTTGAAGAATTGTATGGTAAGTTACAAAATCTGGTTGACAGCCATTCTCCTCCATTTTATCAAGCAAATCTTTTGTTTTATCAAACAAACCCTCTTTACACAATCCGTTGATCATAATGTTATATGTTTGGACATGAAGATGATGGCCTTTGGCCAAAAGAAGCTCAAAAATCTTCAATGCACTGGTTAGACCACCACTTTTGCACAAACCATCTATAAGTATATTGTATATATGTTACCAAAGAAAGTTGAATTCCTCGAACATCCATTTGCTGAAATAACTTAATTGCCTTATCAACATGATGACTTTTGAAAAATGCATCTAACAAGATATTATAAGTAACTATATTGGTAGGATGGCCATTATCATGCATCTCATTGATAAGATCTTGCACATATTTGAATTTCCCTGATTTGCACAAACCATCGACAAGACAATTGTAAGTAATAGGGTTAGGACTCAAATTTTTACACTTCATTTCCTCAAATAAATCCAGGGCTTTGTCTACATGTTTTAACTTGCAGTATCCATCAATCAAAGTATTATAACTGATAGCATCTGGTGTCAATCCAAATTTGACCATCTTATTCAAAACTTCTCTTGACTCGTATACATTATTCTTTAAACACTATCCATCCGTTAAAGCATTGTAGGTAAAACAAGCATTGTAGGTAAAACGTATACATTATTCTTTAAACAATATCCACTCGTATACATTATTCTTCATCCAACCGAAATCCCTTAGACACTACAAGATCATGGAAGTCTAGAGCTTCTCTAACCTTATTATTTATACACAATCCCTTCATGATTGTGGTTAATGTTGCAGTGTTGGGTTGGTAACCCCTCTTGAAAATCTTCCCCAATGTAGAGAAAGCAAACTCCATACGACTCCATACGACCCACATGGCAGTAACAATTGATTAAGAAGCTCAGAGTAATAAAATATGGAGCAAATCCCATTAGTTCAGCTCGTGCTAAAAGTGAGATAACAGTGTCATGATGTTTCATCTTGGCAATAGATCCTAACATCTTAGTAATTTCAACAATGGAGGGTGGGGGAGTCTTATGAAGCATGCGATTGAGATTGAGATTGAAGACATAAGAGAATGAGAAAAGGAAGGTTGAAGAAAAAAAATGAGAAGATTTGAGGAAGGAATACCTTGTAGTTGTAGCTTTAGAGAACATGTTTGGTTCTTAGTTTCAGCATGGAAAGGAAGAAGAGTGCCTCCTCTCGTATATGCTTGAAATTTGAGTTTGAAAATGTAGTGTTTCCACTTTCCATTCAAGTACTTTGTACTTCCACGAATTTCTGGCATCACTTTATGCCAATATTTTTTTTTCTAAAGTGTTTGAAATGGACAAAAATCCAACAAAATTTACAATTAATCAGATAATATTAATTTAATAATATAAAAAAATTATTTATAAATATTAATTTAATCAGGTTTAGATGTTTAATTTTTGTTCATAGATAGCTTTCAATAAAAACAATTCTATTCGAAACACCGTCGAGTATTATTTGTGAACATTTCTTTCTATGTAAATTCAAATTTGAATTCATCATATTGTAGAAGACTAGTTCTTTTTGTGACTTAAACTCAACCTCAATTGATATATTTAAGTTTAAATTGATCTAGTGATAAGTGGAAATCTTTCATAATGCAATATAATAATTGGATATAAATATGGAAAAAAAACTACCACCAAGATTTGAAAGACTAAAGATTTGATGTTTAAGAAAAACTAAGGAAAGAAGAAGAGAAAGATAAGATAAAATGCCATTTAGAGATAATTCTCATCATATCTAAAAGTGGAAAAACAAAGTAAAAAGCACACATAATAGCCATTAACGCTACAATACTATTAACAAATGTGATATCATTGATGTGAATGACTTAGAAAATAAGACTCTTGAGTCTTGACACTTGCTGCTTCTAATTCTGTTGTTACTTGGGTAAGAATCTGGGGAGGGTAGTGCTTTTACACACGTTCTCCATATAGACTTATCTTTCTTATTTTCTTAAGATTTGCGAGAAAGAAGAGATGTTGAGGCTTTTCGACCCAATTCTTAATTTTAAATTTTAAATATATTACCTCAGTCAAATTAAATACACAAAAAAATAGAAACAACTTATTAAAAAAGATTGACTTTGGTGAAATTAGTTTTCTCTTTTACAAAAATTTTCATTTTGCTAAAAATTCTAATTTACCACTTGCAACTACTTCATAATGTAAGGGCATTCATTGATAATTTTTTTAAAACTAAAACATGAATTGTACATGCTAATTTCCTTGTCTTTGGATTCAAGTTGAAAATAAAGTGTGATATTTAGTAGTGAGCTTTGGATGTTTCAAATAGTATATAGCTATTATTTTTAGATATAAAACATTTTAAAACTTTTAAGAAGTTGTGATATAGTTATTTTACTTATTAAATAGTTTATTGTTGTACTTGATCTTATTTTAAAATAAAAAGAGATTGAAAAATTATTTCTTAACTCAAATTGATCATAAATGTTTTATTTATTTCAAATTAGTTTTAAATATTTTTATAATTTTTTACTTTTGATCATAAAACAATTAATATTGTTATATCTATTCTGTTTCAAATTTAAATTTAATGAGTTCAAAATCACAAATTATTTTTAAGGATAATCATAGGTGGGGTATCAATATGATACTATGATCTTTGAACCTAAACATGAGTAGGTATCAAAACCGATCATCATCCTCAAACCTAACAAATAGTCTATTTCTCATACACAGACTTCTAAAAAAAAATTTGTCAACATAAAATTTAGTTTCATCAAATTTTTTCATCTATAATGACTAAAAAAAACATAATTATGAATATATTATTACATTATTTCAATTTGTATAAGAAATTTTATATTTTATCTTTATAATTTAAAATTTTCTTAATACATAAAATCTAAAAATATTATAATTTTATTTTCATACTTGAACCCAGACCCGTTGATACTACACTTGAACTCGAGCCCATGCTCACAGGGTAAAATTTTAGGATCCTCATTGAGTTTGGGTATTTAGATCATTCTTAGTTACTTTGTACGAGTCATTTATCTATTCAATTGAAATCATCAGCAAACGATGTTGATAATAAGTTTATGAACCCCACTGTTATTAAGGGCCCGTCGCCAACAAGAACGTCCTATATAAGGATGGGCATCTTTCCCGAATTGAAATGAACAGTTGACGAAGTGTCACGCATAATCCGAAGTATAATATGAGATAATCCCAATCACATTAAACTCTCATAAACTCTAGAGTTAATACTCAAAAGTCAACGATCTCAACATTTATGTGGTAGAAAATAATAAATATAAGAAAGAGATAAATAGAAAAATAGAAAATAATGGATGACTTTGAGGCGTGAAAGAACATTATACTTAAAGAGTGATTGCCTATACATCGGGGAATTATAGGAAGCCTCTTACAAGATACAACAAAGCCTATGAATTGAACTTTTCATACTTTTATGTATTATATTTCGTCTTACATCTTATGTGGTTTAGATTACTATTTATAATTGACCAAAAGACATACATAAGATATGTCATTTCATTTGAAAAATGTGTTTATTAACTATTAATAGACACTATCTAAAAGTTAGATCTCTTCATAATAAAATATGTGTCTATTAGTAATTGAATTCAAATGAAAGTATATGTATATTAATTATTAATAGACATCTTTTAATTTAATATAAACATATATTAATATTTAATTATATTAATATATTAAATTAATTATACATTATAAATAGAATTCTATTTATTTTATCCAAAATACCACATTAATAATATTACAAATTATTCAACATTATGAGCAATGAAAATCTCTCCCATGATTTGGGAAGACTTTCTTACAGAGATCTCCTTTATAATATATAGGCCAAAGTCCTATTTTGGTCCCCCAGTTATGTTCAGTGTTCCAAATTGATCCCTAGTTATTTTTCGTTCCATATTGGTCCCCCAGTTATGCAAAATTTGACAAAGTTGGTCCCTCTAACAGTTTCCATCCATTTTTTCGTTAAAAAAAGACAAAATTAATTTTTAACTCCTAAAAATTTAAATTTTTTACATCAATGACCTTTTCCTCTATAATAGGACCAAAATGTAAGAAATAAGAAATAATTTAGGGGTTTTAGTGTATTTCACACAAAAACAATAATCTCTCTCTCTCTCCCCTCGACATCGGCTCTCTCTCTCTCTCTCATCACCATCATCAAGATTCCTCCATCCCCAATTTCCCAAGGCCCTTTCCTATTCCTCCCATCACAGCAATCTCAAGAATAATGCTCTCTTCGTCGACACAATTATCCCCAGATCTGGATTACTCTCTCCTCGCTCCACCATCATCAACAACAAGCCGCCAGAGATTCTGTCTCCGAGCATCCTCAACTTCCCCTCCCTCATTCTCGCCAGCCCCGTCACGCCCTTGAAGAACGACGACGGGGAGAAGAAGTCGTCGGCGTCGGAGAAGGAGGAAAGGGCCATCGCCGAGAAGGGATTCTAATCAATTGGTACTTCGAACCACACCCTCCGTCGTCTCATCCATGCTTGGTGCTCGGAAAATGCCGTCCACGGCGTCTATCGTATCCCCACCCCCAAATCCCCTCCCACCAAATCCCACATCCACAAGCTTCACAGAAACCTCCAAATTCCCCAATCCTACCAATCGACACTACAAAATCTCCATGCTCTCACCACAGACAATCACAAAATTCTCAACCATGGCCGAATCCAGTGTGTGTGTGTGTGTGAGAGAGAGAGAGAGAGAGCCGATGTTGAGGGGAAAGAGAGAGATTATTGTTTTTGTGTGAAATACACTAAAACCCTCAAATTATTTCTTATTTCTTACATTTTGGTCCTATTATAGAGAAAAAGGTCCTTGATGTAAAAAATTTAAACTTTTAGGAGTTAAAAATTAATTTTGTCTTTTTTTTAACAGAAATGGATGGAAACTGTTAGAGGGACCAACTTTGCCAAATTTTGCATAACTGGGGGACCAATATGGAATGAAAAATAACTGGGGGACCAATTTGGAACACTGAGCACAACTGGGGGACCAAAATAGGACTTTCGAAAAGTTACGTTCGTTATCTTATTCTCACAAAATTATTCATATTCACTTAACTTAAGCATCAAAGGTGGATTACAGGACAACCTTCTATACCTGATTCATCATATGTTAAATCAAATTATAAAAATAGATTGCTCATTTAATGATTAAATAAGTAAAGTTACCCATATCTCTCTCATTTCAAAATTGGATGTAACGAGTTTAAAAATATATATTACTCTTAGACTTTTCATAAACAAGATGAAAATGCACCTTAAAAATTGATTTTCAAGTAAATTTTGGGTCTAAAAGTAAAAAAAAAAACATAAAAACATACAAGATCAATTTGAAATCTACTTAATACTTTTAGTTCCAATTTGAATATCCCGCCTTTACAATTTCAAGTAAACAAATGTGACATAGTTAAATTTGTCAAGAAATTGTAAAAATGGTATAATAGAATATGCTTTGATTGTATACCGATGGCAATCACGTTCACCTACATGAAACAAAGTAGGCAGACCACGTGAAGCTCAGTTACGTCTTCACGATCATCGCGTGGCTTCCACTCGCCCCATCGTCGCGTGATTTCATTTTCCATTGATACTATCATAGAGTGGCGTAGAAATAACTCGAATTCCGCGAATACAAAAAATTGAGGAAACCTACTATTTGGTACTTCATTTTGTACTGAGTTAACGATTTAGTCCCTCATTTATTAAAATAAACTACTCGGTCCCTCATTTATCATAATTGTCAACTATTTAGTCCCTCCATCAAATTACTTGATGACGTGAAAGTTAAATGCTTACATGACACCCGTTAAATGTCGCTTTGACATCCTACTCACATAAACCAACTGAATCGGACCAACAAACATAATTAAATTATCCAAAAATTGAGTATCTGAATATTTGTCTTACACTTGAAGCTTTATAAAACATAAATTATTGAAACATTTTCCAACCTACTATTTGATCAATTTGTTTTTACTGAATCAACGATTTGATCCCTCATTTGTTGAAATAGACTACTTAGTCCCTCATTTATCATAATCGTCAACAATCACGCATTAAATGCCTACATGACACAATTAAATGTCACTGTGACATCTTAATCACCTAAACCAATCGAACCCGAACAACAAACACAATTAAATCGGCCTAAAATTGAGTTAGACCCAAATATTTGTATTACACGTGAAGCTTCCATAAGACATAAATTATTGAATTATTCCCAAATTTCAAATTTTAGGTGGTTCCAAATAGTTAAATATGTGACATTTAACGTGTTACATGTGCACTTAACGACCAGATTATCAGTGTTGGTAACGAAGATAGACTACAATGACTAACAAGTTGACATTTGTAATTTTTGAGGGACCAAATAGTCTATTTCAAAATGTAGAGACCAAATAGTTGAAACCGTGAAAAATGAGGGACCAAATAGTATGTTTCCTCGCAAAAATTTCACATTTTTCTCTCTCTCTTTGAGCTTTCGCGGACTGAAGAAGCATCATGAGATTTAGCGACTAGCGAGCCTTCCCTTCCTTCTCGCCCCATAATACTCACACCCCTCGATTCCATCGCCTTAGCTTTCGATTCGTGTTAGAAATTCCATTTCTTTCTCTCTTTTTTCTTTCTCCAATTTCGCTTCTTATTCGCTTGATTTTTCTCCATTTTCACCTTCCATTTATTTTCCTCGAAATCGCCAGGTAACCCCTTTCTTCCATTCTATTTCACTTTTTTTTTTGTGTTTTTCTTTCCAGAAAGATTCTTTCGTGTTTCGTTTGTTTAGCGAGATTCGGTGGTGCAGTACGAGTTATTATATCCATTCAATTCATATATGTAACAGTTAACTTTTTTTCCATGACCCATTAGGTTTTCTGTGTTTTTTATTATGCAATTTGAGGAAATGATTATCCATCTAAGTTGGGTTGCTGGAAAAAGTGGGGATGTAAGATGGGCTTTAAGTAAATTATCAATTTTTGGTGGCTTCAAAGGCTTCCGAGCAGATGGGCATTTTTGTTTTGTCAACCTTTGTTGTAGATTTTTACTATTTTTAAACACGTTCGTCAATCTTGTATTTAAATAATGGCGTATGATTGGATCTAAATTGGATAAAGTTACCGACATGTGCTTCATATTCTACCTCCATGTTCATGTTAATATTTTATTGGTCTTGCTTGCTAGTCTTTCCCATTGGCACGTTACTTGTTTCCCTTTGGGCGATTTATGTGAACATCTTATATTGTTGTTCCTACTTTCGATCCAGATGCAATTTGGTTGCTCAAACTAATTTATTGGATTCAGGACCCAGATACTCTTGTTCCTCGAGCTGGTGAGTTTTTCTATGCTTATGAATTTAAACTCTTCTGCCATAGTTTCGGCAGGCTTGAAGTAAAGCACTTAAGAAGTGGGTTTTTCTACTTCTAGCAATTGTTTTCTATCCCCCTAACTTCACTGTTTGTATCGTGTTCTTAGTATTGGCCTACCTACATGGTACATTTGTTTTTGTATTCAATTAGCTAGACGAAGTGATGAACTATTCAGTTGGCTTGTCTTATGTTCGTTCCGTAGTTCGTATTACTTAGGAAAACAAGTTGTTATTCTTTACTCTGACATTTGTTTTTTAATCTCTTTTGGTGTAAATAGTTCGTCATCTTGTGTTTGGTGTGAATAGTTTACTCTGACCTTTTTAATTACATTTATAGAACTAATTCTCACTGTGATCTGTGAAAATGTGGATAATTGGCTTACAGATGTTGACTTGTTTGAGACTTGATGTAATTTTCTGTTTCTTTGTATCAAAGTATTGTTTAGAAGATATGGGATGGAAAAACGTTTCCAGAGAAGATGTATATCTCTAGTGCTTTTAATTTTCGTTCCTCCCATTATGTTGAAAAACATAGATCCAACTGCTATTTCCTTTCCTTTTTATTTGGGATTCATATTGCTGTGCAGTTATTCATCTGTTTTTCTGCTTTGGAGTCCCTCTTACCTCACAATTTGTCTGATAACTGTGAATGGAGAGAGAGGTTCATTTTATTCTTTTAGAAGTTATTGGTGTGAAGTATCTTATACTTTGTTAGGACAGAAGAAGTTTCTCTTAAATAAATGTACCACCGCCTCCATGTCGATGCTTTATCTTAACCAGAGCCAATCAGACTGATATGTTGGTCTCTAATTTACAGGTTCATATTTTAGGCAGTCAATTTAGGTTATTTATGCATGATTTTTCAACATCAGTGTGCTGATCTTTGAAAATACAGTTTGTAATATTGAGTGGAAATCACATCAATATTTTGTTGTATACGTAATTTTGTAGGCCTAGAAGTTTCGCATTTTGATGCTATATGAACGAGTATCACCGTTTAAAAATTATATTATAACTTTGGTACTAAAAACAGAAGTGGAAAAGGTAGGGAGAAGGAAGCTGGGGGGTTAAGACTTTAAACCTTGCCAACTTGGGGTATGGTCATTCATGGTCAAGTATGTCTGACAAGCTTTCTTGGTATCTGTTTATGCTAGGCTCAGAGATATCTTCCCCTATGTGAGGGGAAGGTCTCAACTCTCTTGGGTAGCACTAGGTAAGCCCAAAGGACAATTGGTTTGCCGTGATGATTGAGGAGTGTTTGAGTTTTATTTGTGTACCTTTTTCCCTTTCTTGTGGGTAGTGTACCTAGAACCGGGCACATTGAACACTTTGGGGGGGTTGTTGGGAGAGTGCCTGTATGATGATAAAAAACTGAACCCTTAAAAATCTACTTCATTAAGTTAGGACCAGTGGGAAATGCATTCCGAAATTGTTTTTAAGTGTTAGTAGTTTAAGTTTCATTTATCAATTATGATCATGGATGATGTTTAAGTAATAAGTTCGTTTCTCATTTTCTACTACTTCTTTGACATGGCTGGACAGTTAAGGTGGATAGATGGATGGATCGTAGTTAGACATACAAGTAGGTAGAAAGATAAACAAAATCCTGGGCTTTGTATTATCAGCAACAGAAGAAAAAGGAACAAAATTAATAGACTTTTATAGAAACTTGGTTATATCTGTTAGACTATGGTTTCATTAAGGTGAGATCAGTCTTTTTATTAGGGAAGTGGAATTGCTGGGAAGTCTTCGTGACCTGCTTTCTTGATGAAGCTAAATCAATTTTTGGACGAGTTATGCCGTGTTGCACAGGCTTGGCTCTTGGGGTTCACCATTGAAATTGAATTGCATGGAGGAATATGGTGTGTATGTGTGTTTTCTTTCTCTCGGTCTCATCTTCATTCTTGTTTTTCTTCTTTGGGATGAACTTCCTACTTATTGGTTTTATTCAGTTCAGGAGTGGGAATTTTGGATTCACCATTGAAGACATATTACTTCTTAACTTCGGTGATTTTAAATCTGAACTGGGTGGGTTCTAGGTTAGTTCGATATTGGCATGATTGCTATGCAGACAGTATAGATCTGTGATTATTTACTGTAGGTTTTCTGTTGCAGTCACACATTGTGACTATTTTTCTATTTACATTTGCGGGTGTATTTATACAAGTGCGGAACCTTTCTTATAATTCATAAGTGTAGTCACTAATTCTTTCCCATTTTATAAATACATTAGAGCAAGTATCTATTATGATCCCGGATCCCCCACAATCAATTTCTTTCTTTGAGTAGCTCAAGAAGTAGTATAAAGTTTGACATCCTTATCTTTTTAACATATTTGTAGTTTAAAATTCCAGGTCTGTAACTGTTGTAATTTCAAAATGGCAAAAGGAAGCAGGGCCAGACGCAGGATTGCTTCCCGTCAGTTCCGGTCTACCCCATACCCTTTGCCTGTGTGCAATAGGGATATTTGTGAGGAGTTGTGCCCAAAGAAGTGTTCTAGAGCCATGATTAAGAATGACTGGGAAGATGTGAAATGTTCTGTGTGCATGGAATATCCACACAATGCTGTTCTGCTTCTTTGCTCCTCTCACGACAAGGGTTGCCGTCCCTACATGTGTGGAACTAGTCTTCGTCATTCGAACTGCCTTGATCAGTACAAGAAAGCTTACACTAAAGTTATAGCATCCAATTCCGAACAGTCAATGCAAGGCTTGATCAGTAATCCAGTTGTGCTACCAGATTCTAACTCGCCTCTTGAAAAGAGTGAAATTGCTGAGCTCGCATGCCCGCTATGTAGGGGTCAGGTGAAAGGTTGGACTGTTGTGGAACTTGCACGCGAATACTTTAACACGAAGAAGAGAAGCTGCATGCAGGATAATTGTTCATATGTCGGGAACTATAAGGAGTTAAAGAAGCATGTGCGGGCAGAGCATCCCTCGGCACGACCACGTGCAGTAGATCCAGCTCATGAACAGAAATGGCGGTGGCTCGAGTGGGAGCGTGAGCGGGAAGATGTTATCAGCACAATAACATCAACCATGCCCGGAGCTATGGTTGTTGGAGATTACGTGATAGAAGGAAACCATGACGAACTAGACTCAGAAGACGAAGAGGAGGAGGAGGCTTCTCATGCGGATGCTTCTGGTGAAAGTACCGGAAGATTTCAGATGGGCTTAGAGGCAATGAATTTCTTTTTGCTACTCCATGCGGTACGGCAAGGGAATGAACTTAACCTCAGTAGACGAATAAGGCCCGAGCTTGCATCCAATCGAGTATCCGGTCAGACCGGTGCTCATCATACAGATCTGGTTAGTGAGAATGAAGACAATGATGGTTACAGTGAAGGTGATGACGACGACGGTGTATCACTTGTTAGCCATCTCCGTCATCATCACGGTGGTGGCAGAGTCTTGTTGGGCCGGTCGGGCCGGAGGCGAAGGCGTAGAGAAACACACGCCGGAGGAAGGATGTAGATAAAGATCATGCACAGGGGTGGAGGTTGGAGGACAGTTTGTAGGTGTATAGTGGGTTCAAGTTCAACAACTTAGTGACATAAATCTGCATTGATTTATAATAACATTTGCAAGGATTCTTTTCTGGGAAATAGGAAAACCAGAAAATGACATTGTTTATTTCTTCTGTTGTAATTTATTTTTCTTGTACATTAATTCCTACCTTCCTCCTAATGATTATTGTTGTTGCACATTCCATTGTTAAATTCTGCTGTATGAAGCATGAACGTTTGATATATCACATATTCACATGTGACATCAAGTTGGTTTTATATAATGATTCCTTGACTGAACAAAAGCATTTTGCAATTGGTGAATAATAGAAGCTGATTTTCATGGTTTGTTGCAAGAAGTATATCAAAATAATATTGTTTTATGACTATTATAGGCATTTTATTTTACCACTATCATATCATTTGCCACATGTTTCAACGTTTCATTTTAAGAAATAAAATAGAAGCTGATTTTATATAAATCAATGAGTTTGATATATCACATATTTACATATGTGACATCAATGAGTAGAAGCTGATTTTATATCACATAAATCAATGAGTTTGATATATCACATATTCACATATGTGACATCAAGTTGGTTTTATATAATGATTCCTTGACTGAACAAAAGCAATTTGCAATTGGTGAATAGTAGAAGCTGATTTTCATGGTTTGTTGCATGAAGTATATCAAAATAATATTGTTTTATGACTGTTATAGGCATTTTACCACTATCATATCATTTGCCACATGTTTCAACGTTTCTTTTTAAGAAATAAAATAGAAGTTCAAGCTTCACAGTTCATACTTCAACGAGCTATTAAATTATCCGGAATCTGTTCTTCGAAGTTCGAATCCTTTATTTTCCTAATAATTTTAACTACTCCCTTTTTCTTTTGCCATTTTTGCATATTTTACTAGTTTATTATTCTCATAGCTTTGAAGGACAAATTGTGATGTATGAATCAAATTCAATTCAACGTAGTAGCATTAGTTTAAAGTTTGAAAAAACTTCCTAATTTAGTCTCTAAATTTATATCAAATCAATTTATAAGTTTTTGAATAATCAAAATATACAATTTGGTTTTTAGATTAATTGTCAACTATTTAGTCCTTAGTGATAACTTGGTCTATATATTTGAATTGATTTTACAATTTTTAATCTTTAAATTTATACAAAATTAATACTTTGTAATTCTTAAATTTATACTCAATTTTTATCCTTTCATTCTTAAATTTGGTCTAAAAATTAAACCATTACAATTATAAAAACACAGACACCAAATTGTATATTCTAATTCTTTATAAAATAATTAATTAACTCGATATAAATTCAAATACTAAAACTTTTCCACTCAACAAAATAACAACTTTTTGACATTGCCATAAAAGAAAAAGTATTTTTAAAGGAAAGAAAACAATTTTGAAGAAATCCTGACTCTAAAAAGAAAATCACAAAATTGACATTAAAACAACACCTTAATAATTTTTTTTTAAAAAAAAAAATACTAAAAACGTTATATCCAAAACCCGACCCGAAAGGAACATATAACCCGAGATATATATTTGAAGTTTTGAAGACGGCTCCAAAACCCTTCTAAGTGGAGAAGACACCATCTTGTTTTAGGGTTTTTCTGTGAACAAAAGCAGAGAGCGAAGAGGAGAGGCATCAACATCAGCATCAACAAACAATGCCAAAGTCCAAACGAAATAAAGCAGGTTCTTCTTCTGCTCCTATATTCTTCATGAATCGTTTTGGTTGGCGAGAAAATTGGGAACTTCTTGAATTTATATTTATTTTGCAAATAGATTTATGAAATAGTTGAGGGGCTGTGCTGCTGGTTGGTTTCAGTGAACAAAGTGGAATCTTTTGTTCATTTGGGGTTGGAGTATCTGACTCTATGGTTGTGGGTTTATTAAAGCTCTATTTCGTTCGTGTATAAGGCATTTAATGCAACGAAAGTATGTTAGAAAGGAAGGAGAATCAAAGCTGAATTCTTAAAATTTATTCACAAGTATGTCTTTGTAGAGTGAAATTTTGTCTGAAAATAGGGTGCAAGAGCAACTGTCTTCACTCTGTCAATTAGTAAAGACTACAGAGTATCCTCGCAGGCAAATCAATGAGTTTTATTAGTGCAGCTTCAGGAATCTAATGCAGGCGATATTTAAGAAGTATTGAGGCTTATATTTTGGTTTAAGATTTTCTAATAAAATATGTTTGTTGATAAAATGCAGTTACGTTGTCAAAGACGAAGAAAAAGGGGAGGGAACATAAAGAAGCTATAGTGAATGCAATAAAAGATGCTGCTGAAAAATACAGTTCAGTGTATGTGTTCTCTTTTGAAAACATGAGAAATAAAAAATTCAAGGAGTTCAGGGAGCAACTGAAGTCTACTAGCAGGTAACTTTTTTATATTCATTTTCTTTATGAACTTTGTAAATTTGTTTGTTGCAGAAGACCAAAAGTATATCTTGGATTAGTTACTTATTGATTGAGAGACTTCATTTCTTACACAGAATTCAGTTAAAAGTCATTGACTGACTCCTGATTTTGAATTTAGAAGTGGTGTTGTCATAAAATATTTAACTCTTGTTAGCATTGTTTTTAAAACTTGTGGTTGAAAGAATTTTATGGCAAACATATAAAGAAAGTTTTTTCCCCAATCAGTAGACTTTGATGAACTTGGGAAGGGTATGGTCATATGAAGTTTTTGTGTTCAGCATTTGAAGGTGAATATATGATTTGTAAGTTTCAGTGATTGTAATTTGTTGTTTCACTTTCAGGTTTTTCTTGGGCTCAAACAAAGTCATGCAGGTCTCTCTAGGTCATTCTGCTGCTGATGAGATAAGACCAGGTCTTCGTAAAGTTTCTAAGGTAGGCCTTTCTGTCCTTTGAATGCCAAATTCTGGTTTCAAAATATTATCTCACATTCTCACTTGAATTTGTGTTTATGTAATTTTCCTTGTTTTGTATCTACTATAGCTTCTTCGTGGAGATGCTGGAATGCTATTTACAAACCTGTCGAAAGAAGAAGTTGAAAGGTAATCTATCCCCTTCTCAATAACATGGAATTAGGAAAGAGAGACAATTTTGCCAAAAAAAGAGGAAAAAATGCCAGGCCATTGGGCTGAGTCATGACTAATGTTGGTGTGTAGTATAAATGTTTGTGTATGAGTGTGAGAGAGAGTTGACCTGATTTATAGTTGATATTCATTCATGCTTAAATTCATGCCTGAGAGTTGAAAAATGAATGGTCTTTCACTTTTCAATCTAATTTAAATGGTCCTAATTGCGTTTTACAGGTTATTTAATGATTTCGAGGAATATGACTTTGCGAGAACAGGAAGCACTGCAACTGAAAAGGTGAACTGTCATGCAATTGGCTTCATTTAATGTTTTATTGGCTGCAATGGGTACTTGTTTGGATTTTTGTTGGGGTCAACGGGAAGATATATAAATATAATTATAATTTATCTGTTGTATTCATTAGAGGCTCCACTGGGGACAAGTTTAAATTCTTTTTTGGCCATTAGGGACAAGTTTAAATTAGTTACATCTTACTAGTGCAATTTTTTTTTGTGAAGCTTTAAGTCCATTTGAATTAAACTTTCCATTTTTATCTTTGCTGGTCTTTGGGTGGAAGATTGTCTAACGTATACATGTAGTTTGTTTATAAAATGTTATTCACACTTGTTGAAATGAAATGTTTTAGGTGGAGCTCAACGAAGGTCCTTTGGAGCAGTTCACTCATGAGATGGAGCCTTTTCTACGGAAGCAAGGCATGCCTGTTCGGTTAAATAAAGGTTCACATTTGTGTTGTTTTTTTCTTTATTAGTTTCAAATTTAATTTAAAAACACGTAAGATTTGCTGATTTATCAATAAATTACAATTTGCAGGAGTAGTGGAACTTATCTCAGATTATGTTGTTTGTGAGGAGGGAAAGCCCTTGTCACCCGAAGCATCTCGCATACTGGTTAGTTCCATTCTTTTATTGCCTGACACCCAGCTGGTTGAGTTTTCAGGGTCATTGTTATAGTTACACATCAGTGTATGAGATTAGGAATATCGACACATTTTGTTGTTGGATTGTGGAATTTTCAATTAAGACTTGCATGATATTTTTTTGCAGCAATGTGTTTCTCACTTTTTCTAATCATTCTCAATGTTTTCTGCTGATATGTGACTGATTTTCTTTGCAGCGTTTGCTGGGGATTAAGATGGCCACATTTCGACTTCATCTGATATGCAGATGGAGTCCTGATGATTTTGAACTTTACATTCAAGGGCCTGATGATTCAGATGTGGAAACCGCATAGAAATTCATTTTCATTCAAAGTTTGAAGCTATCAAAGATATATAGTTTCTTTTCTGAAATGGCATACGAGACTCGAGGGCTTTTAGGTGTCCTGGATTTTTGAGGTGTACTTTAAGCAAAGATATGATTGTCTACAATGGTTGAGACGTTGTTTGGCCATTGTATGTAACCTATTTGTCTGGTGTTAGTCTTTCCTTTTCCTCAACCCCCATCTATGTAATCTTGGATATGATATCACAGTTTTGATTAGCTAGATATAATTTATTTTGCTTACATGTTTGCACTGATTTGTGGATCTTGTAGATCTTGTAGCCTAATAAGTTCTTAGCAGACTGGAAATACAGTTTTGGCAATATGGGTCCAATATTTATTTTCTGGGATAAATGGTTTTCGTTAGGAAGAGAGAATAAGATGGGTGAGGTCTATGAAGCATAGGCATGGACAGACACAATGAGTTCTTAAAATTACACAACATGACAAAGTATATATTTATATATTTAAATTATTAAAAATTCATAAATTTTGTCGAAAATTTTAAAAATTACAATATCTATTCATAATATATGTTCTTTATGTCATTATTTTCTATAATTTGTGATGTTAAAGTAAAACAATTGATTTTATATTTTGAAACTTATGAATGTGTTGTGTGGATGATCTAATTATTTTGAAAAAAAAAATTAATCAGTTCAATTCATCGTTACTCTGTTTGAATTAGATTGAATAATTGGTTTTTGAAAAAAATTGAGTCTGAAATTTAGGTATTGATTATTAAGAGCCAAGGAGCCGAAATTAAGTGAAAAAACTTGAAGAGATTTCTTATGAGTAGATTTTAATATATTATAAATTATATCAACGTGATTTTATAAAAGTATCTTTATAATTGAATCAATTATGTTGGTGTGATCATCATTCTATTTAATGGATCCAACTTATAAGAATGAAAGGATCAATTTTCTCATTTTTTTGGTTATTGTATTTTTTTTTCACGTTTCTTCTTCACACCTTTACACTTCTCATCTAACATTCATCAGATTTTGTTAATATTAAATCAATGATTAAAACAAGTGAAGTGTTCTTATGTAAGGTAGTGTAATAAAATTGGAGATGAACATTAAATGTTCAAAATGTTAGATGAAAAAGCCGTCGCACTGGTGTAAAAAATTGCAATAAGCTTAGATGAAAACAGTTGACAGATGAATCTATATTCTCACAAAACTCTGCTCATATCTTAAGGAAAACATGAATTAGACTACTACACATTCACATTGTACAAAAATCTAGCCCTTGTTTTGGGACTCTGTTTGTTTAGCCTTTTCATCTTCCAAGAGCTTTAGCTCCTTACGCCAATCTTCCAGCTTTGATAACTTGTCTAATTGCTCTGGCAGCATATTCTGCTGTGAGGTTTTCTGCTGAAGGGCTTCTGTAAGTCGAATCTGCATTGAACAAATTTTTTGTTTTTTTGGTCAAGAAGAATGAAAGTCAAGCTTATTTTAAGATACTGGTAAGAGCATCAAATCAATAACAACAACTAGCTTGGCACTAAAAGATTTCTCTTGGAAGGATTGAACATGGTTTGCTCTTCGAGGAAATTTAGGAACCTAAAATTTGGCACAAGGAATGAAGAGAGGAAATCTAGACTCCTAAATGATTTATAAGCAAAGATTTATGAAGTCTGAAGTCTTCCACTCATTTTTTCTGTTGTATTTCATAAATAGCTAGTGTCACTATTCTAACCCCCAAGAATCATAGAATTCTAGCAATATGTTCACTGTCAAATTTAAATTCGTAACTATCAACAATCAAGTCTATGGATGAATCTCTCAAATAGGGATTGCATCTGCTTTTTACCTCTCTCCAAGGAAATACATTTGAAGGACAACCCAGGAAAATTCTTTTTTCCTTTTTTGGGAAATAAACCTAGGAAACTGTGCAATTTCTTACCTACATGCATTATGTCAGATCCAGACATCAACTCACACAGTTGGGGTCAATAACATCAGATCTTGACTCCATTATTTCTCAAGAAGTTGTTGGTTAAACAGAGAAAAGGAGAAGAGTAATTCTTATACATGGGAGATAAATAGTCTGGATTATTCAGGGTATCCGGAAAAACCAAACAAAATTAGGTGATAATCATATTAAGTTTGATGTTCCTTAAAATCAAAGGTAGTTTAAGAAACCTGACTATCAAGTGTGATAGTGTTAATCGGAATTCCTGATAAGTTCATACAGGCTTCACTAGATACATATTGGAAAAGGATTCACTAGGCTTGGTCTTGTGTTGTAGGAAGGCGAAAAGCATTGTCAGCGTACCTTCTTTTTTAGTGCACGGATTCTTTTGTCAATATCTTGGCCTGGACCTATGGAGTCTGAACCTTCTACAGTGTCTGAAGGAGGGTTGACAATTGAAGGATTTCCAGCAACAGCTAATTCATTCATCAGAGAGGTTAAAGTCTTGACAGATTCTGATGAATGATCTGAATTCTTGTCTGGTAGCATTTTTTGCTTCTCACTCTCACCATCCTCAGGCATAGTAGAATCGGTGTTTCCCTTTTCAAGAGAAGCCTGCAAGAAGAAATTAAAATCGATGATAAACTTAAAATTCAAAATCAAATATGAACTTGGACACGACCCATCTTTTGAGAGTAAAGCTTTATGACTTTAGGTTATTTAGGGCCATTAAATGACTTATGGATGTAACCAAGTAACTAACTGAAAAAGAAGGTGTAGGTGAAGGAAGTCGTAATGACAAGTAAAACATTTCCGAATAGGGAAGCTCAAGGATCGGCACAACAAAACATTAGCAGTTAGCCTTGAGTTGTCACAGCTTCCAACATGTTTAATTACAGAAGAGCAGGCTCTGTTCAGCCATGTCATTAGAATACCAAATCCTAAGGCCCCCAATGGATGAATTAGGAAGGGATTACAGTTCAACAATATTATTTTTTGGGGTTAAAGTGGGTTGTTAAAAAAAAGATTTGGGGGAAGTGGTAGCTGCCACATGTAATGATAAAGATCGATCATTTTAGCACTGAGAAGAATCAAGTACTAAGAAAAGCAATGCATACAATTGGACTGGGAAGGCACTAACAAACTTGTAGGAAAAGTGAAATTCCATACCTGGAGCCGCTTCTCCTTCTTTCTTTCATTCCTTTTAACTGACTTGGTCTTAGGTTTTGAGTCTGGTGCAGCATCATAACCTGGAGGCCCAATCTGAGAGGTCATCTCCTTTCTTAACTGAACCAGCTCAAATTGGGAAACCAAAACAAAAAACCAAGTAGATATTAATCAAGAAAAGCTCAAGACATTGTAAAATCTGTTAATCTTGTTCAAAGGTATAAATCCTGAGTAGAATAAAATGTATATGATATATAAGCTTGGATGAGTTCCTTTTGTATTTGACCATGCAGAATGTATAAAACTCAAAATGCAACTCCGCATCATTATGTCATGCTCTCTCTTGTCTTTTGCTAATGTTAGAAAGAAAAACTTAGTTGCAATTTTTAATATTTATAGTCAGACACATCAAAGTGTAAGAAATGACCTGATGCTATAATTCTATGGGGAAATCCAAAATCCAAAAACAAAAACTTAAGAACCTTATCAGTTGTCACCCTCATCTTACCCCTTTAAATCCACCACATTGCATTCATGAACTTGATTCAGTTTTCCAGAAAACAAGAGGGATCTTTTTTTATTATTCTGGTAATGAGGCAGGGGATATTAGCATTTAACAGCATTGTTAAATAGGTATATCAGCATTGCTATAGTTAGTACTTAGAAGTTAGAACAGCTGAACTTTTCTTTCTATTGGCTTCTCTTTGGTCTCTCTGAAGCTTGAACACCCAAAGCCACCTCAAGTCAAAAAAATGCTTAGAAGATTGAAAAAGTCGAATTTTTAATGCATTTACATTCGTCAAATCTCGGGATAAACAAGCAAAAACGGTGAACATAGGAATAATAAAAACAGAAAAAAAAAATTACAAAAATAAACTAGAATTAGAGGAAAGATTAGGATGAAGATACCAAAGTGCCTTTGGATTGGTATTTAGCAACTTCTTCTTGAGGGACATAGCCAGCTCTGATTCGAATAGGTTTTCGGAGGGTTCCATCAGGTCGACGAGTTGGCGCGAGAATCCTCTCTCCTTCTTTTAGGGTTTTGCTTAGATCCGCTAATTGCTTCAGTTGATCTTCACTTCCACCATGGTTGGCCTCCATGAATAAATATATCAGCTTCTTTCAATTCCAGTATCAAGCTCATGAAATTTACATGAAATCCCTAAATTTTTAGACCTTAATTAAATTTCCTGTAAATTAATTAAAGGCCAAAGTCTCAAATTGGTCCCTGGTGTATGGGGTAGATTTCAAATTGGTCACTTATCTTTCATTTGTTTCAGAATAGTCCTATATGTTTCCACGATGTTTCAAATCGGTCCCAAAAATGCTCTAGAGACGCAATTTGACCTCATTAGGTAGCGATCTTAACTGGTCAAAGAAAGAACTCTTCAAGAGTTAGCACATAACTTTAAATTCGTCGAGTTCGAACTTCAAATAAGAGACAATCAATTTCACTTGTTTAACCGTAAAACGAGTTATCTACTTTTGAGACTCGATTTAACCTCGTTTGTTGATAGTCTCAAAGTACTCATAAAAAAAAATTTGTAGCTCTGAATTCGTCGCATTTGAGCTTGAAATAAGGGAGATATGATCACATTAAGTATTTTTGGGACCAATTTGAAACATCATGAAAATATATAAAACCAATTTGAAATAAATAAAAGATAAGAGACCAATTTGAAACTTACCCTATATACATAAGGGACCAATTTGAGAATTTGCCTTAATTAAATCTTATTTTTTGTAGTTAACGACAGAAAACTGTCAATTGTTGAGTTGGGACTGAGTTTGGAATTTGGATTTAAATGACCCGAACTGTATGAACAATCCGACCCGGTGACCCGTTTACCTTTCTTTCTTTTTTTTCCTCCTTCACGAAGAATAGATTGAACAATTTGATTATCACCATTTGCAATACAATACATGTGGTACATTAATTACAAACATAATATTACAACTAATGTACTAAAACAAAGAATATGTGACCTGTTCCGTTTCTAATCTGAGAAATAAAACAAAATTTTACAACACCTTTTTGCTTTGCCAAGGGTTGTGGACAAATATGAGACATAACCAGTTTGGCAAAACAGTGTAATTTTGTTAAAACGAAATTGTTGAGATGTTATTCTCTTTTGTCCTCCTCTGACTCGTCGTCATCATCAAATGATTCATCATTTCTAACGTTCTTCTCTGGCCTGACTGAGCTTAGTTCAGCTTCTCGCTTTGTCTTGGTTAAAGATTGAGCTGCTTCTTCATCAGATTCTTCTCCCACTTCCTCTGAATATGCATACCTATGTACAGTCAAAGAGGAAAATCAGTGAAGAAGTACATAAACATCAAACTTGCCACACCCTACCATTTTCAGTCTCACTATTACAACAACATCCAAATGCCATCTTCCTAAAAACTAAAACTGAAACATCATTTTATTATTTCAAGAATGTCAGAGAAGATAGGATATGAACCTTGCTAGGGAAGCCAGCAAAGGGATTTCAGCTACACAGTTTTTCCCTGGGTCACTCCCATAAATGCATTATTTCGGAGTCTCTTGAACAGTTGAGCCACAAATAACACATCTATCGTTTGGGTTTATTAATTATTTATTTATGTCAAAACTGATGTATACAACATGTATTTGAACTTGGCTGAGACATCTAGAATGTATTTAAACACACAAAACAATACCTTAGGGTAAGTCAAATTTGGTCTTACACTCATACCCTTTGATCCAAACTCAAACATAGATATCTTTCTAGGAATGCAAAAGATACTGCACTAATACAAAGTTCAACTTCAAGCCAGACAGATTGAATATAGTCTGCGGACCTAAACCACTGAATATGCCTTATTTATCTAATTCAGTAGAGTAGTCTGGCAATGTTTTAAGAGTAGAATGCTCCGTAAAGGTTTCCTCTTATAACAAGGTAATCTCTTCAGCTTAGCAAATGGGGAGTAGATGCTAAAATTTTGTAGCCAACTTATTGATCAGAATCCTTTTGAAAAAAATCATTTTATACAGAAACGTTGTTGATGAAGGAAAATTAGTTAGCTAAAACAGTTGGAATTTGGAAATTAGAATTTAGAATGCACCTTTGAGAGCTTTGAGATGGAGCCCAGAGATAGCATATAACACAAAGCAGAGCAAATGCTAGAATGTCCCAGAAAGCAGTGATGATCCAAGCACTCTGCCAACGCTCATTGAAAGGATCTGTGGCCTTGAAGAATAGCTGTAAAAGTGAATGAAGCGAATGTAATGACAATTCTTTATGACTCATTAGTGATCCTTTGAAGTTGATTTAAGATTCCATCTTCATATTGTTAGTGCCAGAGAGTCCATATATAAGCTCTTCATTGAGTATGCAGCAAATTTAGATTACAGGGTATAATCACATTGGTACAGGAATTAGAAAACCTTACTACTCCCACAAAACTTCCTATTTTAATTCTTATAGTAGAGGGTAGGACCATAAGAATGTTGGATTCCTACGAGGGAATAATATTTTAGTAATGTTAAAAGCCTATTTTCACCTTAAGACATTGACAGAATGATAAGGGTATCTAGCCAGATACAAATGACAAAGATGACATCAGATCAGATGGATAGCAATGCGTATACATTCAACAGGTAGGGTTAACTTGCGGGCTGTACAATTATTTAGAGGAGAACCTAAACAAGCAAATAGGACAACAAAATTATAGATTGCGCTTTATCACAATTTATTAGAAGAATTCCAATTCATCCACATGAATGTGAACGAAGTAGAATTAAAGGGCTAGAAAATATATATCCCAGTCAGGATCAGACTGTTTTCCTCTCTTCTTTAGCAATAATGCAGTATTTAATCCAGGTAAAAAATGACTATCAGTTATTAGTTGCAAGATACCATTGCAAACTTAATGCAAGATTAAAATTATACTGAGATTACCTCATATCCTATCCAAACAACAGCGGATATCACTGTTACTGCTAATGCATTTGAGAACTTCCTATATATATCCAACTTGACAGAACTCCTTTTCGCCTAAGAAAAAACACAAAAAAATAGATAGTCATAACATAGAGGCAGGATGCAGCAAAGTAATAGCAATGGGAGGGAAGGTACCTGTAACTGTTCCAGAGTTCTTGAAAGAGATGTAAAAATCCACAATATCAAAAATGAATCCAGGAAAGCATCAGGAAGGACTAGAAGGAGCCTTGCCCTTTCTGATACATCATTGATGGACCCCACATATTCAGTGATATTCAGCAATTCAGTTGCTAGAAAGTAAGTTATTCCAAGTAAAATAACCTTAGAGGTAATGCCACCAAGAGTAGGTCGCACAACACCATAACCCATTGAAACAATGAGAATAAGAAGCCGTGATATTGTTTTCCTTATAGCCCCAATGGTGACAACCCATGTGGTGACGATAACAGGTCTAATTCCAGAATTGTTAAAATTGACATACTCAAAATACCAAAGAATCATCTCAAACAACCCAAGAGCAATGACAACCGAAATACAGTGCTGAAGCTGCAGGACGTCCTTCCAAAACCTTGTGTACTGAAGAAACCAAATAATGCTAAGACATGTATACATGAGTGTCATGAATACATAGAACTTCCTAAGAGGGTCCATCCTACCAGGTAAGAACCCATCAGGGTTTTTCCAGATTGTCTTCCCACTCATTTCCAATTCCTTGAGCTTTGGGTCACATGATACAAAGAACAAATTATACATTCCAGTCTTTCTGATGGAAACTTCGGTATAATCTAGACTTGTAGTCAAGTGTTTTGGACTAAAATGTACATTTAAAATGACAGGCCAATCAATGTCTGTGGCAGATGGTCTCCTGATAACTTCCCCTTGCTTACAGCCTATCATCTTCGCTAAATCAGGGGTGCAGCAGATTGCCCGTTGCCCACCATAAGCAGAACCACCAATATCATTACGATCAGCTGCCTCAAAAATTATAATCTGTATTAACCCAGTAGTATGCTTCCTTCTGGCAGCTGCCCTAGGTCTCCAAAAGGTGATATTCTCAAATCTATCACCAAAAAAACAGAGTTCAATATTTCCTCTTATTGATGGATAATTAAAAGTGGTGAAAATAAAAATAAATCTGTTTGCAACGTCAAAAAGAATAGTAACACATCATGAACATGGATGAATCTAGCAGACTTATCCTTAGGACATAAGAAAAGGAGAGGAGAAGAAAATATCTTTCTTAGCAGAATATGACTATTTGGGCCTTACTCCTATCAGCTCTGAGCATTAACGCGTGAAATTTTTTTCAGAACAATGTGAACAAAATATGTTGCCAAAGTGGCTTTAGAAGTTTATATTCATACTTTTTCTTCATTCAAACCATTAACTACCTAGATCAAATAATTATAATGGTTTTTTGCTATGTGAATACTGAATAGTCGTGCTCAAGTGCATATTATGGTTTTCCAACAGAAATTTCTAAAAATAGTAACAATGAATCTACTCGTCTCAAATCACATGAAGAAAATTACCAAAAGAAAAGTCCCCTAATAGCAGCAATCAAGCCAATTTCAGAATCAAGTAATGCACAGTACAATTTCAGCTCAATACTACTCTCCAATGTTGAATCAAACCCAAAACGCGAGCATTAGAATCGGAAAAGTTAAAGATTCGGATATTACCGGATGTAAGAACGGCCGTCGTTAATTGACGGCGACCCCGTCGACGGAGCGGCATTGAGAGAAGCTACGATACCTTCACTGCCACCGGAGAGAAGGAAGGCATTGCCAACGTCTGCGAAAGATTCCTTATCGTAGATGTGAATGGAAGCATTGGTGCTAATTACAAGGAGATGAGCTAGGAAGACGAAGAGAATGCGCCGAATAAGATTGCTAGATCTTCGTTTCGGAGATGCTAAATCCATGCCGAGAAATTCTAGTGAGAGAAAGAGAAAGAGAGAGAGAAGAGAGAGAGTGAGATTGGATCAGCGAAAATGGAGGGAGAAAGAGAAAGAGGAGAGAGAGAGAAGAGTGACAATGAAGGAATGTCGGTATCGATTACAAATATTATACTACAATATCATTTTGGTCCTTCACTTGTAAACTTCTTTATCAATTTGATCTTTTTCGGATTGCTCTTCTCAATTTGGTTACTCTTAATTTGTTTTGTCATCAATTTTAATTCCACTATCTAGCTCTTCACTAAATTCATTATATAACAATGTTAATTAAAGATATAATATTATTAATTGATAAAATGACATATTAATTTAGTTAAAAAGGTAAAATTTAATAGAGAAAGTACTCGTATTAAATAATTTATAGTTCTAAAATTGTTATTGACAAAACATCTCCAAAAGATATCCTCCGACGATAAAAAAAGAATAGAATTATCTTGCTACCCAAGTACTCAACGATCATAATTATCAAATTTGACTTGAACTCCAAGGGATTCTCTTTTTCATTAAACTACATGTGTCAATAAATTAGCTCTTAGCTCTTTGGAAAGGTACACTCACATCTTCCACTCTTTGAGATTACACTTTTTCTCCTAAACTTCTTACTAACTTTGGCATTAAAGTGGCTAACAGGGTCATACCTCTGTCATGTCATTCTGCATGTTTCCACATTCTGATCATCGGAGCAACTATCGCTATTTCGTAGCATCATCAGTTATATTCGAATTCAAATAAGAGAGATTTGACTATATTCAATAGTCTAGGACTAAAAATGAATAATTAATAAAATATTTAAGACCTGTGTAAAATTTCAAAATATTTTAGACTAAAATAAACTTAAGAAGAGTATATATTGGTAACAAATTGAAACATATGACATTTTTATCTTAGAACTTGTACAATAATAATACTTAACAATGGGACATCATCTAAGAGTTGAGCTTATGGCTCGAGAAAAACTTAACGTTGAAGGTTCGTATTGATGGATTAAAATGGGACATCATCTTCATGGTTTTTTTTTTTTATCCACATCATCTTCATGGTTAACTTTTTAAGATCTCTTAGGGTTCACAAAGTTTGAATCAAATATCTTGAATAATTTAAAGGTATAATCAAGTGGTATAATTTTGTTTACCTTAATAAAATATTAAGGTATATGCTAATAAAGGTTGGCCCAGTTGGTAAGGAGTCAATTCATAACCCAAAAGGTCGTGGGTTCGATTCCCACAGCCGATGAGCCCCGGGGCCCAACTCACCTAAACTTTTTGTCACAAAAAAAAATTAGGGGTATATATATATAAATCAGTCTTGAATTTTTGGATTAACTCTCGGACTCACTTTTTGAAATATCTACTAGTTAGGTAGATGATTAATAATTATCATTGATAATAAATACTCTAAATAATACTACTTAATTACCTTAGAAAATAAAGATTCTTATCTATTATGAATTTTTTTACTTTTTTTTTTTCTGTTGGCCAATTGAGATTTTTAGTTCGTTTTATTTTTTAGGCCTGTATTTCATCAAAAGGCCAAAAGCCCAAAACAAAACAACAAAGGGCAAAGCCCAATTTCTTTTTTCGTTTGGACTTTGCCCTCTTTATCTACCACCAAAAAAAAAACTCCAATACTATTTTACATATTAAAGAGTATTTTTAATGTATAAAATATAAAATAAATTAAACATATGAGAACAAGACTAATATGAAGTAATTATCATGCATTTCAAGATAATTAAAAAACAGTAATAAACATTTTAAATAAAAAGCTCCAATACTTATTTTAGTCCATTATGTGTTGAAAAGTTTAAATTCGTTCATTATTTATGCAATTGGTTAAAAAAATGATCTTATCATTAAGTTTTGTCTAGGGATGATCATAGGTAGGGTACTATGATACTCGGACCCATACCCGGATGTTAGTGGGTATCAAAATCAATCCCCATACACATACCTGTTGGGTAGTCTAATCCCCATACCCGCACCTAAACCCAGAAAATTTTTAAAATAAATTATTTTTTGTTAATAGAAAATTTATATTTATCCAATTTTTTACATCTATAACTACTAAAAATAAAAAAAAAAATCATAAATATGAATATATTAATACAATATTTCAATATTTATAAAAACTTTAATATTTTTTTTAGTAAAAAGTGTTAAAGTATTATATATTTTATATATAAAAATATATTTTTTATTACTAATGGNTATTAGTTTTTTTTCCAAAAAGAAGAAAAAAAAAGAATGATGGTTGTGTTACTTGGAGGTAGTAGTAAAAGTGTAAAACGGTATGGCAACTTTATTCGGTGTGGCCCACAAATAGAAAAGATCACGCGCTCTTCAGAGGCGCGTGTATTACAGTCTCCCATCCAGCTATTTCTTTCACTCTCGTCTTCTCACACTGTCTCTTCTGATTTCTTTGCGGCTTGTGGTCACCATTATCATCAGGTAATGTATTTCAAGCCTCTTATTCAATTCATGCGTTTTCTACAATCTTCGATGCAAAATTAATCACATTGCATTATTATTGCATGAAACTGTTGAATTCTTGAATTTTAATCGATTATTTTTTGTTCATTAACATGATTATTGTAGAAATGTCTCTGTCTTTCTTGCATTTCGATTTTGATATCTGCCGTCGTTAGTTTCCTATGATCGGTCGTTTTTCATGTTTAGAGACATTGTAAGAATTCTATATATATTAGAAAGCTCAATTTCTTGAGACTTGAGAGGTTAATGCTTTTGATAGCATTTACCCTTTTGAGAAGGTTCTTGGGATTCTCAAAGAATTAAATTCTTGATTGTATCTGCTATAATTCTCAATCTCTTGAATGCTTTTCTTGTGAAAACTTGTTTTATTGGAGATAAGATTCTTTAGATTCTCAAAGAATTAATGCTTGGATGCTTCCTCTGAAATGAGTCAAATATTGACCAGATGACAAAAAAGTTAATACAGCAAATCAAAATCCCTGCTTGCTTTTAAGAATTGACTGATACTGAGAGTATTTAACTATTTATTCAACTATTTGATAGGACTGTTGATTCTGTGCATAGAAAAGGATCATCAAAATTAGCATGTCAGATCAGATTGTTTCTAAAATTCAAATTTGTTGGGTGACATGGTTCTTTCATTAAAGAAAATAGATACTATATATAAAAGGCTTTCAAGATTACTGTATATTTAAGTCCGGACTTTTATTTTTCTACTCTAACTCATAATTACTTCCTTGTTTTAAAAAAAGAAATTTATACCGTTTCATATGACTGTGGTCAGTTTAATTCATTCATTATACTTAATGTTAAACAAAGACCAGATTGGATAATTTTCTGTTATATTCACATAGCAATAAGGGAATATATATACAAGGCTCAAACTGTCCTACCTACCTATATTAATTACATACTTCTCAACTACTTACATTACTAACTCAACTACCAACTACTAACATAACTCATAACAACTCTTAACACTCCCCCTCAAGTTGGAGCATAGATATTAATCATGCCCAACTTGTTACAAATGGAATCAACCCTCACCCCATTCAAAGTTTTAGTAAAGATATCTCCTAATTGATCTCTGAATTTAACATATGCTGTGGAGATTATATTTTCTTCAATCTTTTCACGAACAAAATGACAATCAATCTCAATGTGTTTAGTTCGTTCATGAAAAACGGGATTTGATGCAATATGGATGGCAGCCTTGTTGTCACACTATAGCTTTGCAGGTTGTGAAGTCTTCACTCCAAGTTCTCCCAAAAGTTGTCGTATCCACACAACTTCACAAGTTGCCTGAGTCATTGCTCTATACTCAGACTCAGCACTAGAACGGGAGACTACATTCTGCTTCTTAATTTTCCATGAGATTAGATTTCCTCCCATGAACACACAATATCCTGTAGTAGATCTTCTATCTGCCTTGGATCATGCCCAATCTGCATCAGAAAAGCACTCAACATCAATGTGTCCATTATTTCTGTATAAGAGACCTCGTCCTGGAGCACTTTTCAAATAACTAAGAATCTGTTCTAAGGCTTCCCAATGCTTGATAGTTGGAGAAGACATGAATTGACTAACAACAGTAACAGGGTAAGCAATGTCAGGGCGAGTTACCGTGAGGTAGTTCAGTTTTTCAACCAACCTCCTATGTCTCTCAAGATCCTCAAATGGTTCCCTGTCATCCTTCCATAGTTGCAATCCTAGAGTCATAGGAGCACTACATGACTTAGCCCCTAGTTTTCCTGTTTCAGTCAACAGATCAAGAACATATTTCCTTTGGGACAAGAAGATGTCCTTCTTAATATCTCAACTACCAAGAAGTATTTTAATGGCCCCAAATCTTTTGTCTGAAACTGAGAGTGAAGGAAGGACTTGAGAGAAGAGATACCTGAATCATCATTCCCTGTAATGATAATGTCATCCACATAGACAACTAACAAAATTATGCCTGCATCGGTCTTCTTATAAAAGACTGAGTGATCAGATTTGCATTTGAGCATGCCATATTGCATGACTACATCACTGAATCTGCCAAACCAAGCCCGAGGGCTCTGTTTCAACCCATATAAAGATTTGTGCATACGACATACTTTCCCACGCTCCCCCTGAGCAACAAACCCAGGTGGTTGCTCCATATATACTTCTTCAGAGAAATGCATTCTTGATATCCAACTGATGCAAGGGCCAATTATAGGTTGCTGTCATAGAGAGAAATAACCTAACAGATGTAAGTTTAGCCACAGGAGAGAAAGTGTCAGAATAGTCAACACCATAGGTTTGAGCATAGCCCTTAGCAACCAAACGTGCTTTGAGTCGCGCCACAGAGCCATCTGGATTAACTTTGACATTAAATACCCATTTGCAACCAATGACTTTCTTGCCCGCAGGTAAATCCACCAAAGACCAAGTTTCATTCTTATCAAGAGCCATCATCTCTTCAATCATTGCTTCACGCCAACCAGGATGAGATAAAGCCTCAAGAACCGAACGAGGAAGAGAAACTGTGTCTAGAGAAGCAACAAAGGCACGAGAGGAAGGAGATAGATGGTCATAAGAGACAAAAGATGAAATTGGATAAGTACATGGACGTTTACCTTTTCGAAGAGCAATAGGACGATCATTGGCGGAATCATGGTCAGAGGAAACTGGATCTAACGACAAAGAGGATAGTGGAGGGCATGAGTCTGGAGTAGGATCACTAGTTTGTCGTGGTCGCCGAGAGTAGAAATGTTTTAATGGAGGACGCGTGTCCTCTGAGACTTGCGTAACTAGCGGACATGTGTCATTTGATAATGTGTCTACCGATGCCTGCATAACTGGAGGACGTGTGCCCTCTAACAATGTGTTTACTGAAAATTGAGACACAGTATAAATCAACAAGTCATCTTCCTCCCCCTCTTCGAGATGCACAGGTGAGTGAGGAAAGAAAGGAGCATTTTCATGAAATGTAACATCTCTAGAAACAGGGTACCTATTAAAATCAGGAGAGAAACACCGGTACCCTTTTTGGACTCGACAATAACCAAGAAAGACACATTTAATAGACTTAGGATCAAGTTTAGTGTGAGGTCGAACATCTCGAACAAAACATGTGCATCCAAATATCCTAGGCTCAATAGGAAACAAAGGCTTAGAAGGAAAAAGAACAGTATATGGAATCTCACCATGAAGAACAAACGAGGGCATTCGATTAATAAGAAAACAAGCTGTGGATATGGGATCAACCCAAAATGGCTTAGGAACCTTCATTTGAAAAAGAAGAGCCCGAGCCACTTCTAGTAAGTGTCTATTTTTCCGCTCAGCAACACCATTTTGAGATGGAGTATCAACACATGAAGATTGATGAATTATGCCATTTTGTGACATAAAAGACTGAAAGGATCTAGAGAAATATTCTTTACCATTATCACTTCGTAAGGTTTGCACAGAAACATTGAACTGAGTTTTGATTTCAGAATAGAAGGCACAAAAGTGAGTAAACAACTCAGAACGATTTTCTTCTTGTGAAAACTTGTTTTATTGGAGATAAGATTCTTTAGATTCTCAAAGAATTAAATGCTTGGATGCTTCCTCTGAAGTCTTTACAAACCAATTCGGTTCTTACTGTGATAATGAAATGAGTCAAATATTGACCAGATGACAAAAAAGTTAATACAGCAAATCAAAATCCCTGCTTGCTTTTAAGAATTGACTGATACTGAGAGTATTTAACTATTTATTCAACTATTTGATAGGACTGTTGATTCTGTGCATAGAAAAGGATCATCAAAATTAGCATGTCAGATCAGATTGTTTCTAAAATTCAAATTTGTTGGGTGACATGGTTCTTTCATTAAAGAAAATAGATACTATATATAAAAGGCTTTCAAGATTACTGTATATTTAAGTCCGGACTTTTATTTTTCTACTCTAACTCATAATTACTTCCTTGTTTTAAAAAAAGAAATTTATACCGTTTCATATGACTGTGGTCAGTTTAATTCCTTCATTATACTTACGGTCTTCCTCCACTATTTTCTAATAACGTACTCAATATTAAAAGTAAGCACGCGATGGGGTTCTCCTTTTGTTATTAATATGAAATTAAATAATTTTAGAATTACTAATAGGTGTGTGTGAGGTGATGATGGAGAATCAATAATAATGGACAATCTTAGAAAAAACATATTCTAGATAGCAATAATTCATTTCTTCCTTTTAGAATATGTTTTTTCCAAGGTTATTTCTCATTATTATTGATTCTCCATCAGGTGATTTTTGGAATTTTTAGATTGATGAATGTACTTAATTTTAATGTTTGAAGTTTTGTGATGATGCATGTATATATGATTAATGTGATTCATGTGTAGGAAATCAATAAGTACTCGAATCTAATTTTTATTGAGTCTATAAATACTATAATGAAGCTGATGTACAACAAAAGGTCAAAAGCCAAGTGTTTCCTTCTTCCTATTACTAATATATTTTAATTCGTATGATAGTCTACAACAATCACATCACATCATTTGATTGATCGTTGTCACTTGGAATAACAGCAATTGCAACCCTGGAATAGGCCGTGAAAACTGTATCATGGGTGAGAATACTGAGTCATTTCCAAAGTTGGGAAGTGTGTATAGAATTTCAGGTTGGAAGATCAATGGGAGGTTCCAAAACTTAGCCAGAACTAAACTGAACTCTGAGCAAAGTGGTGACTCCAAAATGGACTCGTTGCGGTCACAGGACTTGTCTGGAGGTAGTGGTTCAAGGGCTTGGTGTCCTCAGAACACTAGCTCAAATGCATGGGGACAACCAAATTTGATTCGCAAGTTGGCAGTGTGGGGAAATGGTGAATCAAGAGAGGCTAATGGCAAAAGCCAGGAGGATAAAAGCAATGTTCCAAATAATCTTACTTGCAGCGGAAAAGGATCAAATTTGTCTGTTAGAGGTGATGATACAACTCCATCAATGGATGAAAAGAGAAAGGAATGCAATGATGAAAGAATACCAGAACCCCATGATAATGCTGAATATGAAAATGATTATGAAGAATTAGTTGATGATGATGATGATGATTCTGATATTCTGTTTGATAGTGATGATGATCTTTCTTTGGACGATGAAGATGAGAGCCATGAAGCAGGCAAGAGGAGTGAGTGGTTTGGGGCATTCTTTGATAAATTGGATGGTTTGACCATTGAAGAGATAAATTCCCAGGAAAGGCAGTGGCATTGCCCAGCATGCCGAGGGGTTAGTGGTCATATTGCTTGGTACAAAGGGCTGCAGCCCCTAGTGAATCATGCCAGGACACTAAAAACAAGGAGGGCGAAACTGCACCGACAGTTTGCTGAAACTTTGGAGGAGAAGTTGCTCAGGAGAAATGCTTCAATAACATTGGCTGGTGAAGTCTATGGTAGATGGGAAGGTCTAGGTAAACAATTTAAAGATCATGAGATAGTGTGGCCTCCAGTAGTTGTCATCATGAACACAAGATATGAGCAGGATGAACACAACAAGGTAACTTGCAAGAGTATCTCTATTTTGCTAAATTGAAAGTAGTTAGCTTTCTTAGTTTATTTTTATTTATTTCAAATCACATATGCAGCTACCTGGTAAGATTATTTACTGTTTTTTCTTTTATTGGTTGTATTCTTATGTTAATTCACCTTGTTTAATTGAATTTAAGTGGAATGGAATGGGGAATCAAGAACTCCTAGATTACTTCAGTGAATATGCTGCATTAAAGGCTCGTCACTCATATGGTCCACAAGGGCACCGAGGGATGAGTGTTTTAATTTTTGAGGCATCAACAGCAGGTTATTTAGAAGCTGTGCGCCTTCATAAGCATTTCAAGGAGCAAAAAAGAGACAGGGAAGCTTGGGATCGTTGTCAGAAACCATTTGTAGCAGGTGGCAAGCGCCAACTTTATGGTTACTTGGCTTCTATGGAAGATATGGATAATTTTAACAGGCACTCTGGAGGTCGTTATTCTTCTATCTTTATCAGCCACTTTTTTTTATTCTTCTATCTCAGTTATTTGAATTAGTTGTGAGTTGTGGTAATTTATTAGGATCATGGAGATGAATCTGTGTTTGTTTTATTTTGGTAGAGAGTGCTATATGTCCCTCTTTTTGTGGTTTTGGTGATTGCTTTTTTCTCCCCTGGTGTTCTGTTTAAAAATTGAGTGAATGTTTCTGATAAATCTATACGTTTTAGGGAAGTCAAAGCTAAAGTATGAAATGAAATCATATCAAGAGATGGTTGAGAGCAAGATAAGGGACATCAATAATGAGAATCAACAGGTTGGCTATTTCAAAAAACAAGCAGCTAAAGAGCAAATCAAATCACAAGCCCTTGAAGCCTCTCTGTCAAAAGTCAGTGAGAAGTTACGCCAGACTACAAGGGAAAACCGTGTTGTACGTGAACGTACTAAAATTCAGCATGAACAGCACAAGGAAGAGGTAATAGTATTAACATTCTGAGACTTGAGTTACTTTTGTCCCTAGAATGGTTAATAACTCTTACAAACTATGCTTCTGGTACATGACTCACCATTGTGATATATTCTTTTATAGATGGATGCACAAGCACAATTTTTTCAAGATCAAATCCAGACCATTCAACAAGCTATAGATAAAAAGGAAGATAATTTTGAGAAGCTGCAGCAGGAGAAGAGAGAAAAAGTAAAACAGGGCAGTGCAGATTTTCCTGAGATAAATGACCACAAGCAAAGGTAAGAATCCCATTTTTGTTTTTCCAAGCTTCTCTTTAAGAAGGAGTCGACATTTTGGAATCATGGTGGAAATAAAAATGAAATGTATGGTCTCCTGGAGAGTATCTTAACTAGGAGAAAAACATTAAAAAGTTCACTCGTGATTTTGCTTGAGAAAGGAATTTAGCTACATATATATATATATTAAGCCTGGTTTTAGTAGCAGTAAAGGAGATAGTCCAATTAGTAACAAGGGATGGCATCTCTTGACTCTTATATCAACACTGGTTAAATTATTTTGAGGGAGCACTAATTTTGAGCAAAGTGTAAAACACACTTGATATGGTGTCTGATTATTCCCTTTTTTTTTCAGTGGACAATATGATGTCTGATTTATAATATGGATTTTCGGCTTCATATAATCTTTATTTTGATCATATAAACAACGATGTTTTATTTCATTGTCAAAAAAGACCATTTCTTGATCTTCTTCATTGTTCTTCAATCAACAGTGTGGAGAGAATCTCTAGTTTCATAAGGCTTCAGGACGAGCAGATGAGGCAATTTGAGGCCGAGAGAGATAAACTAGTAAAGATTCATGAAGAAAAATTGCTGGTTCTTAAGAAGAAACTGTGGCTGGAGGAGATTGAGCTTGTGAAGGAGCTTGAAAATGAACTAACACAGCTCATGGATAAATTCACTTCAGGCCAGTCTCAAGAAGAAAATGGCCAGAAATGATTGGTTGCTAGTTGCTACACCAGAAAATAAAGAGAAAATATCAATAGCCACACAGTCACATATAGATGCACACGCTTGCAAATAGTTATAAGAAAAGAATTATACGCTCTTATTCCTACCTAAGTTTTGCTTGAAGTCACATTTAAATCAAACTGAGTGTGTTTGAAGTGGTTGTTGGCCTCAGTTTTGATCTATACAAGTTAGTTTTTGATAAACTTTTACTCTCTACTAATTAATGATATATGTCATATGACTATGAATTTCATCATTCTCATTTTTTTTAAAATAAAAAACTGAAAAAAAATTCTGAAGATCCAGATTTCCTCTTCATTCATTATGTGAATTCATTATGCTTCGTAATTAATTTGGGGTTTGGGTTATCTATATCTTATTAACCAGCATTTAAAGTAGTTGATCAAATATACCACCTTATGAGGGATGTTTGATATGCATGACTTGGTTATCAAAATTTGGTTATAAGGGGTTAATGCATGTTCATGAAATTATATTAAAAGTATTTTGTTGTTTTATAGTGTTTGTAATTAAACCGTGATCATTATGTCATCAGACTATTAATTTGTGCATATATATATATATATATATGCAAAACACCTATTCGTACCCCTAAGTGATTTTTAGTTATGCCCCTAACATTTCATTTGTGTCAATTGTGCCTCCAATGTGACACGTTAGTTTCAATTATGCCCCCACTCTCGTTAGTGTACCGTTTTTTGGAACTTTTGACCTTCGATCTGTGTTCATTTCAATTTGTTTTGATAAATGAGTTTATGGGTACTCATTTTCGGCTCCTAAGGATCATTTTGCACATGGAAATTTTGAGAAAAATGCTTTGTTTTGCTGCATTTCGTTTTGGTCCTTTTTGGGGTTCATCGGGTCCGATTTTCTTCGGATTTGGAGCTGTTTTGAGCTTAATCTTTGAAATTGATCCAAGGAATCAAGTTTGTGATGTCCGAAAATTAAAACCCATACGAAATCTGATCAAAATCAAGCTCAAATCGTGCGAAAATTGTGTTTTTTTATACTAGGGGTTTGGCGTGCCCTAACGGGCACCCCAATATGTATATAACGTTTGAATTGATTTAAAGATGAAAATTAAATAGAATTTTTATATTAATAAATGAGTAAGTTTAGAACCAATTTGAGAAATTATAAAAATATATAAGCCTCATATAAAATAAATAAAATATTTAAGACCAATTTAAAATTATCTTATATAGTTAGGATTAATAAGTGGTTTTTTGACAAATTGAGAGGAAATGGGAGGGACGTGGGTTTTTTTTAATAATTTAATAGCAATTTCAAAAAATAAAAATTCATGAACGTGGGAGGGGGGACATGATTTTATTTTCTTAATATTTATTTTAATGTATTATATTTAAAGTAATTTATTTTATATTATAGTTTTAAATGATAGAGTAATAGAGGACACTTCGGATATATTAGTAATAGACTAATTCTTCAGAGGATCATAAGGTGGTTGAAATCAAAACTGAAGATGGTAGATTGGTAGGTATCCTAGTATTTTCTCTTTGCATCAATACTCATTGATAAAATTTTAGATATATATAATTCGAAAAGCTCATTCAAATCACGTAATCAAGATTAGGTCATATGCCATACTAGTGAATGATATATATATTCTTATATTATATTATATGGCTCCACCCTTTTCTGGTAGTCCATGTTTAAAACTATAGTCTATGAATTAAAAATAAGAAAAAATTTACTATTTGGTCTCTCTTTCTTTACTAAGTTAACAATTTAATCCCTTATTTGTTTTACATACATATTTGCGTGCCCGTTAGGGCACGCAAAGCCCCTAGTATATATATATGTGGCTCTACTCTTTTATGGTCGGTCAAAATTAATGAATTAAAAAATTAAAAAAGAAAAAAAAATCACCACTCTCTCTCCACTCACTTCTTTAAAAAAATAATTGTATTAAAAAAATGTAAACAATAATTAAAAATTAAAAAATGCCATCACTCTCTCCCCCCACTCACTCTCCCCATATGAGGTAATTTCAAATTGGTCCTAAATATTTTATCTATTTTAGATGAGTCTTACATATTTTTATAATTTCTCAAATTGGTCCCAAACTTACTCTTTTATCAATATAAAAATTTAATATAATCTTCAACTTTAAATCAATTCAAACGTTACATGCATATTGGCGTGCCCTAACCCCTAGTATATATATATTGTCGTGATTATCCTATACTTGTCAACATAAACTAAATTTTTTCTTGCTAGTAAAACAACTGAATAAACATAAAAATATTTATTGAATGATATATATTTAAATAAAAATTCTTTGAACTTAATTAATTTCACTTTAATATCTTAATTTTAAAACAAGTAATAATTTTTGTCAATTTTTTTTTAATATCTTAATATAATAATGACTCAAATTGAGCTCTTCATATCACTTAAAAACAAAGAGAGTAAATAAATAAAATGAAAAGGTCAAAGTTTTATTTTGGTCCCTCATGTTTGTTCAAAGTTCTGTTTTGGTACCTCAAATTTTTTTTGGTTCCATTTTGGTCCCTCATGTTTGCTCAAGGTTCCGCTTTGGTCCCTCAAGTTTTTTTTGTTCGGTTTTTGTCTCTCAAATTTCTTAAAAGAGTCAGGGATTAATTGTGGAACTTTTTAGAAACTTGAGGGACCAAAATGGAACTTTGAGCAAATATGAGGGACCAAAACAGAACGGAAAAGACTTGAGGAACTAAAACAGAACTTTGAGCAAATATGAGGGACCAAAATAGGACTTTGGCCAAAAGAAAATTCAAATACAATAAACCAAATTGAATTCTAACTCTAAGATAAAGAAATTAGAATATACTTTGACCTACCTTGTAGAATAGTTAATTAAGGAAGAGCGAAAGAAATACACATAACTATAGACGGCTTGATTGACCAAATAAGCTAATTACAGAACAGACCAATTCATTAAGCTAACACAATTCTCACCTACTCTCATACACACTCATAGACGTTGAAGCTTTCGTGCTCTCTCTCTACTATATATGTACTCACTAACCAAAACAAACAAACACTAAACTTTCAAAAAAGTCCAAAATCAAACACGCTCTCTCTTCAGTCTTCACCATTTCATACTTTCTAACTTAATTTTTGCTTTTCTTCCATATAATTCAAGAACATGGCTAGCCTCCTTCTTCCTCATGATGAGATCGCTCGCGATGATGGCTTCGATTTCACCGATAACTCGAATTCGGACCCACTCGCGTGGGGCTTAGCCGCTGAATCGCTCAAGGGAAGCCACTTCGACGAAGTCAAGCGCATGATCGCCGATTACCGGAATCCGGTGGTCCGTCTCGGCGGCGACGGCCAAACGCTCTCGATTTCGCAGGTGGCGGCGGTGGCGAGCGGTGGATCTGAAGTGAAGGTTGAGCTCGCGGAGGCGGCGAGAGGCGGCGTGAAAGCGAGCAGCGATTGGATAATGGAAAGCGTTGAAAATGGGAGTGAGATTTACGGAGTTACCACTGGATTTGGGGCTTCCTCCAATAAACGAACCAATCAAGTCCAAGCTCTTCAGAACGAGATGGTCAGGTAATTAGCTTCTTAAATCTTAATCTTAAAGCCTTTTGGTTGATTGATTAGTTGATTGATTTTCAATGAGCAATGCATGATTTGTAATTTCATATCTTAGGGATTTGTGATTTTTCATGATGGTTTAGTCATTCAGTTTGCTATTGATTTTGATTATGATGCTACATAACGAGAGAGAGAGAGAGAGAGAGAGAGAGAGAGAGAGAGAGAGAGAGAGAGAGAGAGAGAGAGAGAGAGAGAGAGAGAGAGAGAGAGAGAGAGTGTTCATCAGAATGAATAATGTATCAGTTTGATTGTTTGTGCGATCTTTCTGTGTAGTTTTAGAAAGGTTGAGAGGAGTCTCTGTTTTGAATCGGCTTGTGATTATTTGTTTTACAAATTACATGCATAAACCTTTTGTTACTTTATTTTGGTCAAAGGGTCATTTTAGTCCTAACTGTATGCTTTAATGTTCATTTTGGTCCATTATGTTTCAAAATATTCAAATTGGTCATAAATATTTGCAAAATGTTTCATTTTAGTCCCAAACTATTGAATATGGTTTGTTTTAAGTTCAAACGTGACGAATTTAGAGCTACATATATTGTTCTCGAAGAGTAATTTCTCTATCTAGTTGGGGTCGACAACAAACAAGGTCAAATCGGTCGTAAAAGTAGACTACTCATTTCATGATCAAATAAACAAAGTTGATCATATCACTCTAGTTTCAAATTCAAATACGACAAATATAGAGCTACAAGTTCCTTTGAACTTGAAATGAGAGACGAGAAAAATATGAACAAATTCAATAGTTTGGGACCAAAATGAGACATTTTACCAATATAAGGACCAAAATGAATCATTTTGCCAATATTTAGGACCAGTTTGAACATTTTGAAACATAATGGACCAAAATGAATGTTAGGACATACATTTAGGACCAAAATGACCATTTGACCTTTTATTTTTAATAAACTTTTGTATTTTTAATGTTAGTTTTTTTATTTAATTTAGTTTAGTAAATATATAATGTGCCTATTAGTTTATGATGTGGTGTCATTAATTTTAAACTTTTTACTCAGCAAAAAAAATTATTTGTAATTTTTTGATAATTAATATGTTAAATTATTAATTAGTAATATCACATCATTAATTTAATTAAAATCTAAATAGAATGATTAATATTAAAATGGAAAAAGCATGTTAAAGATAGAAGAAAAAATTAGAATTGACGTACAATATAAAATAAAGTTTTTGTGTTATTTGATTGGTTTCCCTTGAAAGAATCATTCCGTTCGAACGAAACATTACCCAGAAACGCCCTATTTTGATTGGTGTTAGATATGTGAATTCCAAAATTGAATGGAATATAATATGACCCAAAAGAATTAAATAAACAAATAAAAGGAGGAAGTAATATTTTTAGTATGAATTCCTACTTAAAGAAACGATACGTCATGGTCATGCATTTCAATGGTGAGTTGTCTTTTTTATTAAAAAAAAATTAGGATAGGAAAACAAACATATTATATTTTTGGGAATCTTTTGTTACGACTTTTTTTTCTCGGTAGACCAAGAAAATTTTATAATCACACCTCTAGACTATATTTTAACCATATCACACATATAGGCTAATTTTACTGTAGCAAAATTGGGTTACGAAGAAACCGTCAACTGGGATGACTTCTTCAGTGATATAAAGCCGCTAAAACGGATGACGGTTTGAGGAAAGGAAGAAACCGTCAACCCGGATGACGGTTTCTTCTAAAAAAAATTGAAAGAGAAACCGTCAACCCAGTTGACGGTTTCTAATCTCCATTAGTTTCCCCACAACTTTCAATACATGTTCCTTTTTTGACTACATCTTTGTTAGAATTTCGATTTCTGACGTAATTATTCACCAAACTTCTCTTACCTCCCTAATGTATTTTGTGCTCTATTTACCTGTTTTGTTCAGGTTGAACAGGGTTTGCAGCCCTTATTCATACCATATGATTTGTATAGGACCAACTTATTTTCTGGTGTTTTGTTATCAGTTATTTTGTTTATCAATGTGTTGGTTGTAAACTTGAGATTAATAGAAAAAGTGAATTCTTATGCTGCTGTAAATGACCGTTCTTGCTTCAGAATTGATGGGCCATGAAATATTATTTAATTTCAACCAAAATTATACTAGAGTCCAGGACCACCACTCTTTTTAACCATTCTATAATTATTCTATAATTATGATCTTATATTTCAAATAGTCCAGAATAATTTACTAATTAAATATAGATGAGGCAACGGGTCACGGGTAGAAAGACTTCTAATAATTAGACCTGGTGAATACAGTAGATATACCAATACCATGGAGATGAAGCTTATCCTCAAATCACACATATCATTAGTACAAGGATGATGTATTTTAACCATCCACCACCTTGCTTTTTCTCGTCCATGATGCTCTTGATTTCAAATTCCAGAAACCGTCAACACGGTTGACGGTTTCTCTTCGAAATTTTTTTAGAAGAAACCGTCATCCGGGTTGACGGTTTCTTCCTTTCCTCAAACCGTCATCCGGTTTAGCGGCTTTATATCACTGAAGCAGTCATCCCAGTTGACGGTTTCTTCGTAACCCAGTTTTGCTACAGTAAAATTAGCCTATATGTGTGATATAGTTAAAATATAGTCTAGAGGTGTGATTATAAAATTTTCTTGGTCTACCGAGAAAAAAAAGTCCTTTTGTTACATGTATGTAATGTATGGATATCATTCTGATTCATCTTGAGTATTGACATTGACCAAAAAAAAAATAATAGGAGTGTTGACTTAAGATAAATATCATTCTGATGAATCAGAATACCAAAAAAAAAAAAA
>QANZ01002827.1:57630-71903 GCA_003254925.1 Chamaecrista fasciculata
AAAAAAAAAAAAAAATAATAGTATTGTAAAAAATTATTTATATAAAGATGAATCAGAATGATATCCATACATTACATACCAGTTTGAACATTTTTTACAATACAAAATGTAATTTTAAACCTAGAAATATGTTGAAAAAAATATAAAGCCTTTTTCTAAGTTGGCCAAAGTCCTATTTTGGTCCCTCATGTTTGCTTAAAGTTTCGTTTTGGTCCCTCATGTTTTTTTATTCCGTTTTGGTCTCTCATGTTTGCTCAAAGTTTTGTTTTGGTCCCTCATGTTTGCTTAAAGTTTCGTTTTGGTCCCTCAAGTTTTTTTCGTACCGTTTTAGTCCCTCAAGTTGTTTTCATTCTGTTTTGGTCCATCAAGTTTCTAAAAAGTTCCACCGCTAGTCTCTCACTCTTTTCCATCCACTTTTTCTGTTAAAAGAAGGAAAAAAAAAACCAACTTTTATCTCCCAATAATTTTGCTCTTTTACAAAAGGGAAGGACCTTAATGCAAAACAGAAAAATTGTTGGGAGATGAAAGAGTTTTTTTTTTAATGGAAAAAGTGGATGGAAAAGAATCATGGACTACCGATGAAACTTTTTGAAAATTTGAGGGACCAAAACGGAACTTTGAGCAAACTTGAGAGACCAAAACGGAATAAAAAAAACTTGAGGGACTAAAACGGAACTCTGAGCAAACATGAGGAACCAAAAAGGAGCGAAAAAAATTTGAGGGACCAAAATAAAACTTTGAGCAAATATGAGGGACCAAAATAGGACTTTGGCCAATAATTTTTTACAGTACAAAATATAATTTTAAATGAGTAAACTCCCAAATTGGTTCCTAGATTATTGGGTCGCTAACAGATTGGTCCCTGAATTAAGGAAATTGACAAATAGGTCCCCGAATTTTACAAACGTTAGTCAAATTGGTCCTTCTGTTAAATGTCTGTTAACCAACCAGCTGACATGTCCATTATCTGCTGACTTGGCACGTTAAGTGCCACGTCAGCAGATGGAAAACTGAAAAAAAAAAACGCCACATATGCTTGATTTTCCACATAAGAATTAATAATTTAAAAAAAAACATTTCCTTCAAAAATCAAATTGGTCCCTGAGTCATATATTTTTTAGAAAAAAAAAAATTATTTTTACTCACCCATTCTTATCTCATTATTTTCAATTCCCCATCTTTTTCATCATCTTCATTCATTTTAGTCCCAAATCCTAAAAATAAAATTGTAAAGTTTCCCAAAACTCTTCCAAACATTCCAATTTAGTCCTTAAAAAACCTTAAAACCTAAACCCCAAACTCTAAACCCTAAAACCCTAAACCCCAGATTCTAAACCCTAAACCTAAAATCCTAAAACTCTAAACTCAAAATCCTAAACCTTAAAATCTAAACCCTAAAAACCTAAACCATAACCCCTAAACCCTAAACCCCTAAAAAAATCATTCTCTTGCAATTTGGTCCTGGGTCCTCAAATTTATTAAATCAGAATTAAAAAAAACATTTTGGTCCCTAAATCCTAATTTCATCATCATCTTCATCATCAACATCTTCATCTTCATACACATTCAATTCATCTTCATTATCAACATCTTCATCTTCATACACACTCAATTCAAAACCTCCCTCCCTAGAAATTCAAACCCACCTTCATCCTTCATCCCATAAATCCTAGAAATCCAGAAATCCAGAAAATTCAAACCCACCTTCATCCTAAAACCCAAAAATTTGAACAGACTCACAAAATCGCACAAATCCCATCATCTTTCAAACCCACCATCTTTCAAATCGCACAAACCCACCTTCATGAACCCATCTTTCAAATTCGAACAGACCCACAAATCTCATCATCTTTCAAACCCACCTTCATCTTTCAAATCGCACAAACCCACCTTCATCTTTCGAATTCGAACAAACACACAAAATCGCTCAAATCGCACAAAATCGCACAAATCTGCCGTCGACGAACGCGCCGATCTCCCCTGCTTGCGACCCAAATCTGCCGTCGACGAACACTGCTCGTGAACCACCAGTTTCCGCCGGAAAAGAGGATGTGAATTGGAAGAAGAAGAATGTATGAATGAAAGGATGAATGTATGAATGAGAATTGGTGAAAGGATGAATGTATAAGATACCCAGAAACAAGAAGAAGGAAGAAGAAGAAGAAGACCTTGCGCATTTTTTAATTTTGTTTGGTGAAATCCATTAGAACCCCCACTTGTTTATTTTTTCTTTTGTTTTGATCCTACTAAACTATAGGGTTTTAGGGTTTAGGATTTTAGGGTTTAGGGTTTTAGGGTTTTCGGGTTTAGGATTTAGGGTTTAGGTTTTAGGGTTTTTAATACTTTTAAGGACTAAATTGAAATGTTTGGAAGAGTTTTGGGACACTTTACAATTTTAGGAATTTAGGGTTTTAGGGTTTAGGGTTTAGGGTTTAGGGTTTAGAGTTTAGAGTTTAGGGTTTAGAGTTTGGGGTTTAAGTTTTAGGGTTTTCAATACTTTTATGGACTAAATTGGAATGTTTGGTAGATTTTTGGGACACTTTACAATTTTATTTTTTGGATTTGGGACTAAAATGAATGAAGATGATGAAAAAGAGGGGGACATGAAAATAATGGGATAAGAATGGGTGAGTAAAAATTAAATTTTTTTTTTCTGAAAATAATATAACTCATGGACCAATTTGAATTTTGAAGGAAATGTTTTTTTTTAAGTATTAATGCTTACGTGGCATATCCTGCAGAGTTGGCTTTTTTTTTTCTTCAGTTTTTCAACTGCTGACGTGGCACGTTAGATGTGGCGCTTAACGTGCCACGTCAGCAGTTAACAGGCACGTCAGCAGGTTGGCTAACGGTGACTTTACGGAAGGACCAATTTGACTAACGTTAGTAAAATTCGGGGACCTATTTGTCAATTTCCTTAATTCAAGGACCAATCTGTCAGCGACACAATAATCTAGGGACCAATTTGGGAGTTTACTCAATTTTAAGCCTAGAAATATGTTGACAAAAATATAAAGCCTTTTTCTATGTTTGTTGATTTGTTCAATGGAACCTACTTCTACGATATTGTGTGTCTATAGACGCTTTGTGAGACATGACATGAGCCATTATTATCGTGTAATTCCATGGCCAAAGACTCAAAATACTAATGATTCTTTTGCATGGTGTATTCACCACTCTTCCTGTAGATTTTTGAACTGTGGCATATTTGCAAAGGGAAAAGACTCATTTCACACTCTCCCTCAACCAGCATCTAGAGCAGCCATGCTTGTGAGGGTAAACACACTTCTTCAAGGCTATTCTGGCATCAGATTTGAAGTTTTAGAAGCCATCACCAAACTCCTCAACCACAATGTCACTCCTTGCTTGCCACTTCGTGGTACTGTCACTGCTTCTGGTGATCTCATTCCTCTTTCCTACATTCTTGCTTTGCTTATTGGAAGACCAAATTCCAGAGCCATTGGACCATCTGGAGAACACCTTGATGCCAAACAAGCCCTCCTATTAGCGGGAATTGATTCTGGTTTCTTTGAATTGCAGCCAAAAGAAGGACTTGCTATTGTCAATGGTACTGCTGTAGGATCTGGCTTGGCTTCTATGGTGCTTTTTGAAGCAAATATTTTAGCTTTATTGTCTGAAGTTCTATCAGCAATTTTTGCTGAAGTAATGCAAGGGAAGCCTGAGTTTACACATCATATGATACACAAGCTTAAGCACCATCCTGGTCAAATTGAAGCTGCTGCCATTATGGAACACATTTTAGATGGAAGCTCTTATGTAAAGGAAGCTAAGAAATTACAGAATCCTAGAAGAAAAGATCGATATGCTCTTATAACTTCCCCTCAGTGGCTTGGTCCACAGGTTGAAGTCATAAGATTTTCCACTAAATCAATTGAGAGGGAGATAAACTCAGTGAATGACAATCCTTTGATTGACGTTTCAAGGAACAAGGCTTTGAATGGTGGTAATTTCCAAGGAACACCAATTGGAGTTTCCATGGATAACACTCGTTTAGCTCTTGCTTCCATAGGCAAACTCATGTTTGCTCAATTCACTGAGCTCGTTAACGACTTGTACAATAATGGGTTGTCTTCAAATCTGTCTGCTGGTAGAAACCCAAGTTTGGATTATGGTTTTAAGGCTTCTGAAGTTGCCATGGCATCTTATTGTTCTGAACTTCAATTTCTGGCAAACCCAGTGACGAACCATGTGCAAAGTGCAGAACATCACAACCAAGATGTGAACTCATTGGGTTTGATTTCTGCTAGAAAAACTGCTGAGGCTATTGAGATCTTGAAGCTCATGTCTTCCACTTATTTGGTTGCAATATGCCAAGCTATTGACTTGAGACACTTGGAGGAAATCTTCAAGAACACAGTCAAGAACACTGTAAGCCATGTTGCAAACAAGATTCTAGCCACACCAGAACAAAATAACCCATTTGAATTTTGTGAGAAAGATCTAGTCAAAGTAATTGTTGATACAGGTTATGTATTTTCCTACATTGACGATCCTTGCAATGCTGCATACCCTTTGATGCCAAAACTGAAGCAAGTACTGTATGAGAAAGCACACATGCACTCTGTTAATGAGAAGAATGTGAGCAGTAGTAGTAGTACTTCAGTTTTTGAGAAGATTGGAGCTTTTGAGGATGAATTGAAGACTCTCCTTCCAAAGGAAGTTGAGAGGGCAAGGGTGGCTTATGAAAATGGTAATCCAGAAATTCCAAATAGAATTAAGGATTGCAGGTCTTATCCATTATACAAGTTTATAAGGGAAGATTTGGGAACTGGTTTGCTAACTGGAGAAAAGATTAAGTCACCAGATGAGGACTTTGATAAAGTGTTTGCTGCAATATCTGAAGCAAGGATTATTGAACCAGTTCTGGAATGCCTTAGGGATTGGAAGGGAGTTCCTGTCTCGGTATAATGTTGAAAAAAAAGATTTTGAATCATAGCTGAAAGAGATGTTTATATATAATGTCTGACAATATGTACTTGTGAAAAATAAAAAGAAAAATGTTAAAATGTGTTAAAGTTCATCCTTGGCAACTACTATTGGTATCTTTACTCTTACACTTTTTGTTCTAGGATATAATAAAATGTGTTCAGCTCTGATTTTGAGTAGGCAATCTGAGGCAGAGAGACAAGATTATAAAATTTGCAAATGAGAAGCTTACAAGAGAAAATCTTGAGCTCATGAACATGCATATTTGCTTTTAAATGAATATGAATAGTTGGCAACTTTGTTTTTTGTGTTGAATGCTGATGACTGTATTTGTTACGTACATAAAGTTCATATTGAAGGTGATGAAAATGAAACCAAAATGCAGAATCAGCAAGTTTCTTTATTTTTCTTGGTCTCTAGCATTGGTTTTAATTAATACTTTCAAGTGCTATCTAATTAGATGGCAAAAAAAGTGCAGAATCAGAAGCAATTTTAATTGTCAAAATCAGGGAAGAAAAAGAGATGCATTTTTGGAGCCAAGATTCATTTATCATATCTTGCAAAAAAAAAAAAAAAGGATAATGAACATAAATAAGCTTAAGAACACTCTACTTTGTCCTTAAGTGCTATCTTTAGTTTCACTCATATTTTCTCACACAAAGTTAATTGGTTAATACTCTCGGAACCATATAGGATTTGAAAGATTGATGAATTCATGTGAGAGTATTAGGAATAAAAAATTGAATATGATATGATGGTTACTTCATAAATGAGGAATAGAAAGGGTACTATCTGGCAAATAGACAGAGCTAATCCATATACATAATTATTTTAGAAGAAACATTTTCTTTACAAAATCTCGGATAGGGAAAGAAAAGCAATATATATATATAACATAACAAAAATGAAGAATGATGATGTCAATTCTAGTATGAACAAAATACTAGTTAAAATGATGTGTATCTCATGTTAATCTTTTTCATTATTCCAAACAGACTCTAATTACTACTTTCTTTTATGAATATATACTGTCAAACATAGATTTATTTCTGGTTTAGACAGCCATTGAAATTAAAGACTTTGAGGCAGTTTTGGTAATTTAAAACTTAACAAAAACAGCACACAAATTTAGACTGTGAGAAACATTTTTCTTGGTCTAGCTATATATATATATATTAATATATATATATATATATATTCAAAACTCATGTTGTTCATTCATGCATGCTTGGTAGATTTAGAAGTCAAGAGGGTTGACTTCTTGGATTTTAAACTTGTAATTATGATATTTGAGACTCAATTAAGTTGACCTTCACCTTGTAGCTAGTGGTTGTCACTATTCACAAGCACGAGCTGTTCTATAACTTCCAAGTAATTTCTTTTAAGTAATAATAGCATTCATTATTATGTTTGGTTCACATTGTAGAAGCCATTGCTTTTAATTTGTTTGGTATATAAACTTTGTTATGGCATTATAAACACATGATATCATTGTATTCAAATCTTGTCTAAATTATTTGTTCAATAGTAGTCCATGACTATACCCCTAATGAAAAGTATGTGTGGAAGAAAAAGAAAAATCCTAAGATAGTATTTAATTACTATATTGATTTCAATATGTATAAGATTGTCCATATAGTGTCATCAAAAAAAAAATTAAACAACATAATTAAACACGGCATCATTTAGAGAAAACACACGCATATATAATGTTATATATCTGTTTTTTTTTTCTTTCGGGAAATTCACATGAATTCTTATACTTTTATTATAAATTTTATAATATATTGATCACATTATTAATTGTTTTTAATTGTTATATCAAACTTGCAAGTAGAAAATATGAATAAACAGTGTATAATAAAGCTGTCTTTTAAACTCTAACCTCCACGTTGTTCAAAAAAAAAAAAAAAAACTCTAACCTCCACACACACTCATCAAGTGGGGACAAAGATTTAATTAGATGTTCTTTTTCAAAGAGAAAAAAAAATGCATAATCAAGTAATCATTCTAACTTTAACATCATGTTCAAAGGAAATAAATGTAATTAATTAGGTACATTGTATGGCCATTGTGTCTAAATAAATGTAAGCCAATTTTGGTCCCACAATAACAAAGTGTGATAACTCAAGGAATAATCATTTTTAGCTTTCTCACCATTAAATATTCTTTATTTTCATTTTCTCATTGAAAAATTTATAGAGCAACGAGATATATATTAATGAAACTAATTAAAGTTGGAGGAAAACCCACGTTTTTCCTCCTAAAACTGTTAAGTTACATTTGGGATTAAGGATTTTGCTCTGGTTCAATTTGTATTTTCACTTAATTTAATTTTACGTTTTCAGTTTTTATTATAATTTAAGAGGCATATTATTATAAGCAAAAAAACTAGGGGATAAAATGTAATTAGTCTATAGTTCAGACTTCAGAAGACTATATATATATAGTTCAGAAGATTTAAAGATAAATAACTTAACCTCAACTCATTAAAAAATAAGTCTCCAAACCTCTACACTTCAATTTAAAAAATAAATAAGCCACCTAAAACTCTCCTCCATTGAGTGATTGAGTCCCTTCTTGTTTTAATTTCCAAGGTAGAAATATAAAAACAAGAACCTAGATAGTCAAAATTATTTACAAAAACAAGTTCAATTCAAGATAATTTTTCACTATTTTATTTTAAAAAACACTTCATTTAATGATTATATCTTATTTATTAATTTTAGAATAAAAGACATTCGATTTTTTTAAAGGACTAAACTATGTATTTAATATTTTAAAGATCGAGTTGTCAATTCGGTGATCTTTTATGAACTAAATTATTAATTTACTCTTAATTTTAAAACTGAATTAATTAGTCCATAAAAAAAATCATTTAAAAAACATTAATGTATGTGTCAGATGATCCAACCTTCAAGAGTACTACTTGATGGAGAGAATTAATCCTTTTTCCCAATTATATTCAAAGTTTTTTATGAATACGCTTTAATGAGTTAATTATAACTTTAGCAATGGTGGTATGGTGGGTGAAGCTTCTTCTTGTGCATGTGTCATGTGTGGATTTATATATCTATATATATAATATTGCAAAAGTCCCCATCTCAAACATATCATCACATTTAATACAAATGGCCTAAAATTGTAGCATTTCTATTCTGAGTGTGAATTGCAGTAATGGTTGTAGGAATCCAATGCTGCAAAATATAGTGTCATAGCCAATGGAAGTTGAACAACTAGAGCCACATGCAATCATTTATCATCATACTTTAAAGTTTGTTCTTTTCTAGCTAGTGCAATGAAATTCAGACCACTATTAGTTATAAAATTTATAAAAGAAAAGTGACAACAAAAATTACAAAAAACTTTACTATATATTTTAATTTGTAAGTTTAATATTCATGAATAAATGTACATTTATATAAAATATAAAAGTGCATATTGGCCATCATTACTAGGCAAGACAAAAGTTAAGGACACCATAACAAAAAGAAGATCAAAAAGAAAACAAAGACTATAACACAGTAGTCACTTTTCAAATACTTCAAGCTTTGTTGTCATGTGGTTGACCTGCACATCAAGAGAGAGAAAGAGAGAGAGAGAGAGAGAGAGAGAGTTTGAAACTTGAATGTTAAAGTTTGTGAGAAACATTCTTATACCTTATTTGCTCCAAGAGGTAGCACATCAATTAAAAATATATATGAGAAACACTCTGTATGTCTGTCTTGTCTATAAAGCTCTCATAAAAATATGAAATATATATATAGCTTAACCTGCAAAATGAAAACCCATGAGATATATTCATAAATAAATATTTATAGTTGCCTACAAGAGAAACAAAAATGACCTATTTTTGTCAAAAAAATATATATGACCAATATTTATATGAGTAGTATATATCTGCGTATGTTTGTGTATATATGTGTGCATGTAATATATATACATATACATATTTAAGAATCAATTGATATCTTCTAGTTGATATCAAAAATTAATCCTTTTGAAATGTAGAGATTATTGAAGTAAATTTTGCCCTCTTTTCCATACACAAGACTTGGTTTAAACTCATGATATTATACTTAAAATTCAACTAACCAACTATGCTGAACTTGGTGAGTGTAGTATTCTAACATGTAGGTATATCAGTGATGTGAAAACTTGAGAAAATTATTACATTATATTAAACATATATGAATAATTTTATATATGCTTCAGATCAGAAGATCATCAGGTTCCTGCAAAATGAAAACCCCATGATTTGGCCAAAAGAGAAATAAATAAATAAATATATTAAAACCCATGAGATTCAGAAGTTGCATTGGGTACTAAAAAACCAATTCAAAGCAAATAATTAAAGACACAACATATATATGCAAGTATGAATATATATATATATATTCATCACAAGAAATTAAAATGGAAAATTACATACCATATTTAAGCTCTCAAGTGGGTTTCTCAGAGACAGATTCACAGAACCCGTTTGGCAAACTGGCCATCTCCAATTATTTATTGTCACACTTATGAGTTATGACCCACTGTACTATAAGGTTGTGTTTGGATGGAAAAAAAATAAAAATAAGAAGGAATGAAATCATTTAAATAAAGAACAAAATTAAGTTTAACACCAATCAAACCTCAATCTCAAATATGCATCAATTAATTCTCTTGTTTTTTTTCTCTCCTGTTGATCTCTTGAATTGATCCAACCAAACACAGCCTTAACCAAGCGAAGGAGGTGGACAGAATGCCAAAGTGGCTATGGAACAAGGCCTCTGAGAAACCCTAGAGAGCAATTTCATGTAAAAATATTATATATAATGGGATTTTTGGAGTGTGAAGAATGAAGAAGAGAATGAAGAAAAGAAGAAGAGAGGAATGAAGTTAAGGTATGAATATGTGAGAAAGAGAAAAAGGAAGAGAGGAATATAAGAAATGAAAAAGAGAGAGAGAGGAATTAATTATTGAAGATATATTAATTATAGAAATGCATGATGAGGGAGATTTTGAAATAAGAGTGGGAATTTGTAGAAAGGAATGAGCATAAGCGTGCATGGTGGTTGTACGGTGTGTTGTATACTTGTATATATGTGTGGGAATGAAGAGATCTCTCTCTGTGTTTTCAACACTTTCAGACTCAAAATCTCACCATACAACATATGTCTACCTTAGTTTTCTCACACAAGTATCCTCCCCTTTTAAGATAAAGACTCTGGTGTCCTCTACCACTAGCTTTATTTTTTCTTTTTATTTTGTTAAGTTAATTAACTAATTTACCGTTAAAAGATTATCGACCTGATAATTAACTTAGTCATGAAATATTGAAATACACAGTTTAGTTGTTAAAAATTTAAATAGTATATATTCTATAATCCCTAAAAGAACCAAACTATATATTTTTAATTTTATTTTTTCGAGATTAAATTGTATATTTCAATATTTTAAGAACCGTGTTGTCAATTCAATAATTTTTTAAAGACTTAGTTATAATTAGTTTACTCTTTTTTTTTTTTTTTTTNGTACTACCTTTATATATTTCTAATCAACCAAGTACTTCGTTGTCATATATATATATATATATATCCAAATTATTTAAAAGGTTAACTAATAATTTGATACTTAAAAAATTATTAATATGATAATTTGATCTTTGAAAAATTAAAATACACAGTTTAATTCTTAAAAGATAAAAATAGTATATTAATTAATCTTTTTTATGGATAAAATAGTATATCGCCTTATCCTTTCAAAGACTAAAAAATATATCATTTTATTCTTTCAAAGAATAAACTATACATTTTAATTTCTTGAGGACTGAGTTATCATTTCAGTAATTTTTCAAGGACTGAATTGTTAGTTTATTCTATTTAAAATAAACAATTAAACCATTTACTACTGATCTTTTAAAATTCTCAAATTATTGTATTTTTTGCTACTACCAACAAGTTGCTAGTTAATATAATGTTATAATTTCACTCTAGAGATAAGACAAGTTTTCGCTAATAATGATTGGCCCAGTTGGTAAGGAGTTGACTAATAACCCACAAAGTCGTGAGTTCGATTCTCGCTGCTGATGTGAGGGCTTGTTGGTAGGCAATCTATAATTATCTCTGTAAGCGCTCATAGAGCCTGGAGGCCTGCCCTGGCCTTGGTGAGCCCCCGAGGCCCAACTCACCTCAACTTTTGTCTACCAAAAAAAAAGACAAGTTTGATTTTCTAAAAATTATCCTTGTAAAAAAAACTAAATCCCTAAACTCTAGGGTACCATAAAAAAAAACCTTGCGTTCACAGTTTAAAAAACAAATTAATAATTCACTTTCTAAAAAATTATCGAATTTGATAACTCTTACTTCTAAAAATTTAAATACACAATTTAGTCTCTAGACCAAATCTTGGTTAGACCAAACTGTTAGTTTTTAAAAAAAATGGAGAGAATTGCAAAGTGTTATGGTGAAGTTGGTTACAGGGAATGTGGATTTCTTTGAGGGCCGTTTGGTACACGGATTGGAAAAATAGTCGTGAGATTAGGAGCTCCGGCATAGACTAATCCTGCGTTTGGTACGCAGATTAAAAAATTAGTCCCAGGAATATTGTATTTCTAGGAGTAACATAATTTCCTAAAATAGCTATATTTTAATCCCACACTAGGGGGTGGGATTAGTCTAATCCCATGGGATGAGATTATTTTGGTCCACCTAAAATGACTAATTTACCCTCATTAAACTTAGCTAATTAGGTTTTGTTCTACAAACTCTTACCATCTCTAATTTTATTCTCTATGTCAAACCTAACTAATTAAGTTTTTTTACAATTATAATTATATTTTGAGCGATAATTTTTTTAGTCTATTTTTTAATTTTAAGAATTATGACATTATGTTTTGAAATTGTATTTTCTTGATAAATCATCAATGATGTAAAAACAAAGAATATTTTTTCAAAGTATTCTTATTAATTGTTTTGGAGAATTTTTACATTTGATAAGTTATTATTTGAAAATAAAAAGTTAAGGGCATATTTGAAAAAATATCAAATATTTTCAGGATTATCAAAGTTGAACCAAACACAAGATTGTAATATTTATAGAAAAACAGATATTTTTACATTGATGGGAATCATATTTCTAATAATCACATTTTTAAAAATATAATTCTCGAAAATAAAAAAATAATCCGTGTAGCAAATGCCGTTGGGAGTCTTGACCAAAGTGACCCATATGGTTGTCTTATGCTTTTTGACATTTGCTGCAAAAGAAGGATGCAAAATGGGCTGTCAATGTCTCCCACTCACTTTGTGGTTACTTTGTCAACTCACTCACTGTTTATTATCAATTTCAAACTTTGACTTTTCATTACTAACCTGGTTTTTATGCATTCTTATAATTGACACAGGACACTATATATATGCATCATTTAAAAATATTGTTAAAATTAAAGTGTCTGTTTGGATGATTTATGGGAAGTGGAATAATATTTGGATAATGTCTCTCATTTACAATTACCAATGTGATTGGGGTCGCCATTTAAAATAATTAAACGTGGAAAAAGAAAATTCCAAGCATACATATATTCATATATATAGGTTTTATAATGAGTTCCATGGCTCACATGGCAGCTTTAATTTGCAAACCATTAATTATTTTTCCACAAGTGATGCATGCACACGCCAACATGTGAGAATTTATATGTAGATAAGTAGATAATAATTAATAATCATATACATCAAAAGATAAATTCAATAAATTAAGGTATATATATATATGTATATGCGTGCTTAAATAAATTTTATATAAAAAAAATTCATGGGCAAAATGATGCATTGACAAAAGCCATTAAACTCGTGAATCCTCCATTCTTCCTTTCCATAAGAGAGTCAACGGAGTTTGAAGTAATGTTATGAAATTTAGTTTCAAAAAAAAGTTTAGAAGACACAATATAATAACCATCATAATCCTAATCTACCAACTAAAACAAAGGCCTTTTTTATTAAAAATTGATAACACTAATTCTCTGCTTTACGTATGTACTACTTACTACACTTCAGTGAACAATTTACAATCCTTTTAAAAGATACAACAGTATGAGGATTAAGGAGTACAAGATTTACGTCCTCTAAAGTATACTTATGGTCTCATAATTTTTTGCTCAGGTCTCAATTTCGTCTCATAACTTTTTTGGTTGCACCTTTAGTTTCATATTTTTTGCTCAGATTGCAAATTTGGTTATGTTTTGCACTTTTGGTTCATATCTTTAGGTCAAGTTGCCGAATTTATTTCATATCTTTTTGTCAAGTTGCAAAATCGGTCTTATATCTTTGGGTCAAGTGAAACTGGCAGAGGAAATTTTTGCAAAGATATGAGACTAATTCTGCAACTTGACCAAAAGATATGAGACCAAAAGTCATACGAGACCAAATCTGCAACTGGAGCAAAAGTTATGAGACCAAAAGCGTAACAATAAAAGTTATACGGCTAAATTGAAACATGAGCAAAAGTTATGGGACTAAAAGTGTACTTTGACCAAACAATTAACAACTACACATACACTAGGAAACATTAACACGGACATGGACACACTGACACGTCAGATTCTTAAAATTACACGACACGATACTACATATATTTATATATATAAATAATTAAAAATCTATAAATTTTGATGAAAATAGTAAAAATTATAACATCTACTCATAATATATGTCATATGTGATATTATTTTTTATTATTTGTCATGATAAAGTTATAAAAAATTAATTTTATATTTCGAAACTTATAAATATGTGTCGTGTGGGTGTCGTACAGGTGTTGGACACGTGTCCGACACGGTGGCACACCATCAAAATAAAGTGTCCATTCACATAGATAATATGTTAATTCAATAACTGCAAGGTAAGGTTACCAGTAGTAGTGTAGCCCTGTTTTCAGGATTGCAATCTGGACTGATCCTTATCCCTTTCAATCCAAATCGACTTGCTGGGAAAGCACAAACACAAACCCGTAAAGAGGCAGAAAGTGCTTGAATTAATTGGTCAAAATGAAATTTATTTTAAAAAAAATCAACGAGTCAATAGTCATTTTTTTTAAAAAAAATATAAGAGGCTTCTCTTTTGAGGTCACAACCATTGTTGTCAAACTCGAGTTTTAACTCGTGAACTCGTAAACTCGCCGAGTTTACTCCCTAAAATCGTGTAAACTCGGCTCAAACTCGGACCTGAGGTGAACTCGGAACAAACTCGAGTTTTAACTTGTAAACTCGGTAAACTCGCGAGTTTGTAGTAAACTCGGCGAGTTCACTCCCTTATTTGTTTTTTTCGGTTTTTGTCAAATAA
>QANZ01002831.1:14606-31245 GCA_003254925.1 Chamaecrista fasciculata
CGTACTTAGCCCTTATGGCTACCCTGCTACGGGCAACGTTAGACTAAGCCAAAGTCTGACAACTGCAACGCCGGAATAATGATGACCTCAGGTCTAAGGCGTCGTGACAGGCGTACAAGAGAGGCAAGCTGATGACTAAACCCATGCAGGACTCTCCGGGTCAGTCCAGCAACTCGTAACCCCTTACGTAATTGCACCATGACTCTCGTTCCAGCATCTAGTGCGTGCATCCCTATGCACCGAGGTCATGCTGATCTTAGTTCATTTTCGCTCCCACGAAAACAATCGATCAGGGACAGATTTAGATTAATTATCTTATAATTAATCATGGACGTAATCACAATAAACATGCTAATAATGTGAAAACCATTAATTTATCTCTATAAATTAATCCATATGTTCATAACATATATAAAAGAGGATTGGCCCTAGGGCACAATTCCAACACATTCATTTATCACAAAAACATCATTTTAGTCCCTAACAAACCCTAGCTCGAAATTCCCTTTTTAAAACTGAATTTTCCATCAAACTCTTCAAAAACTCATCAATAATCATTTATAGAACAAAACCCAATCATCAAATTCACAAAAACATCATTATCTTCGAAATCAAGTTTTCAACCCCTAGGGACCAAATTAACGAAATTGGAGACAAAAGATGAAGAAGATGAAAAGAGGAGGGAACAAAGAAATCATACCTCAAGACGAGAGACTCGGGGGCGAAGCTCTTCGGCTGAATCGGCTCCCGGCTCAACCTCCATTCTCCTTCTTCTTCTTCTTCTCTTCTCCTCTGTCGAGCTGCTCTCTCATTCTTTCTCTCTTATATTTCATTTAATTACAAATGTTAAAATCTCATTTCTTCCCCCATCACTTATAATTTTCATAACCATAAACTTCCATTCCTCTAAATTATCACTTTAGTCCTTTCAAAACTCACTTCTTCACCACAATTAAGTTTCCTTATTTCATATACATCATATTCATACCTTCCTTCTATTCTCATACTTATATTTAACGTAACTTACGATAACTTCTTCACTTTGTAGTTTAGTCCCTGCAGCTCTATTTCTTATGATTTCATTCCTTATTCTTCATAAATTTACCATACATTAATTCTTCACTTCATAGTCTCCTTACAAACTATTACTCCATAATTATTTTACACCACTCAAACTTTATTTTCTTTTAAAAAGGTCCTTCAAAATTGGGGCGTTACAACCCCCCAAAATTATTATAATATGTACAACCTGTAGCCTAGTGGTGCCCCCCCCCCCCCCCAACATTTGCCTTCCTTCTCAACGATACGGGTTCGATCCCTCAATCATCAAAACCTGAGTTTCTTTTTGTCCTTTATTTCAATGTGGCTAAAATTATAGTTTGTTCCTTCACTTGTTTATAGTTTTCCAATTTGGTCCCTCTTATTTTATTTCATTTACATTTTTAGGGCCTGATTGGTTTAAGAAAATATTTCCTGTTTTCATTTTCTGTTTCCATTTCTGGAATTCTATTTTCATTTCAAAATTTTTAATATTTAAGAAATATGTTTGTTTTATAAAGTTAAAAAATCGTTTTCATTCATATTTAAATTATGTTAACTTGAATAACACTAATTTTTATATGTTTTTAAGTTTGATTATAGCTAAATGATGATATTAACATGATTAAATAGTTTACTTTTGTGTAATGTTGCAAAATATCATAAGTTTGTTTTTGGAAATACTGGAAACGTCTTTTTGACGTTTCCTGTTTTCAGCCTGTTTCAGAAAATGTTTCCAGAAAACATTTCCAAAAAAACTGTACAAAACACGTTTTCAGTCATATTTCCTGTTTTCAGTGAAAATGGAAACAGGAAACAGGGCAACCAATCAGACCCTTAATTTTTTAAAAGCCTCCTCTCATTTTATTCTTTTTACTTCGCTTATTCTTTTTAGCTAAAATCACATTTTCGTCCATCACACATTTAATTTTTTCCAATTTGGTCAATCTTATTTAATCTATTTTAAACATTTAAATTTTTAAAAAAACTTTTTACCTAACTAATTTACCTCATGAAGTCTTTTATGAATATTTTATTTATTAAAGTTTAAATTAATTTTTAATCAATTTAAATACTATTATCTCTCCAATCTCATTATCTCCTTACATATTTTTATATGTTTTATAATTTTTTTTGTTCAACTTATACATTTTATCTTATAATATTGATAATATATATAAAGAAAAAATAGGTCAATATTCTATTTTGATCCCTAATGCTTACCTAAAGTTTCATTTTGGTCCCTAATTATTTTTTGTTCTGCTTTGTTATTTAATCTTTAATGTTTTCTAAAAGTTCCATAGTTGGCCCATAACTATTCAATGTAGTTATATCTCTCTCGTTTGCTGATGACTCCAATTGGGTAAAGAAAAAACTAGTCAAATTTAACACGCAACTCTAATTTCATTGTGTTCGAGTTTAAAACGAGAGAGATATGACCATATTCAATAGTTATGGATCAAATATGAAACTTTTAAAAAATATTAAAGACTAAAAAAGAACCAAAAAAATATTAAGAACCAATAAACATATGAGACCAAAATAAAATTTTGGCCAAAAAAATATATCGCGCCCCAGCCCCCCCACCCCCCCCAACCAAAATTTCTGGCTCCACCCCTGTAAGGGAGGCTTCACTTTGTACATATGAGTGAATGAGGAATGGAATAATAAGATTATAGAGGATGAGCTTTTGAAGAACTACATCCATGAATCATATAGAATAGTTCCTGAAGAACTAAGTCTTTTTGAAGACTAATTTGTGTATCTTCTTCTCTCTCTTATATCTATCTCTATATCTTTGTACTTCATAATTTATTTGGTTTACAACAACTTTAACTTTAATATATTATAGAGTAAAATGCACTTTGGTACCCTGTGGTTAGGGTCGAATCCACTTTAGTACCGTGAAAGACAAAATTTGACACTTTGGTACCCTGAGGTTTGCGTCGTTAGCACTTTGGTACTATGTGGTTATTTTCCGTCAAGATTTAACAGAAAATTGTTAACACTTTTGCAAAAATTACAAAATTCCCCCAAATAATTTCAAAATTTTCAAAAACGTCCCTAGATCATAACATCTGAGGACTAAAATGAAAATTATTAAAACATTTTGGGGTCAAAATGCAATTATAACAAATATTGGATATAGAATAAAATTACAGATTAGTCTTAAATCTGGAAAGTAAAATGCAGTTTAGTCCTAAAACTGTGTGGTTCGATGGTGAGAAGATAAACTTTACAAAACTTTTTATTCATCAAAACTTTAACGATCTTTCTATAATTTCTTTTTTAATAACTCTCTAGTTCTTGAAATGAAATTGTAGAAAACTTCATCAATTCTTTTAGTTTGTTTTGTTTTGATTCGTTTTACCAAAGGTAGAGGACCTAAACGCACAAAAGAAATCTTGTTGAAAAGTGAAATATGGTTTAAGCAGCATTAGAAACTAACGGATAAGATGTAGTAGAAATCGACGGCTAAGATTGAGCCATGTCAGCACTTTTTGTTAAATCTTGACGGAAAATAACCACAGGGTACGAAAGTGCTAACGGTGCAAACCTCAAGGTACCAAAGTGTCAAATTTTGTCTTTTAGGGTACCAAAGTGGATTCAGCCCTAACCACAGGGTACCACAGTGCATTTTACCCTATATTATATCACAAATTTTAAGATGCAACTTCGCATTACGTACAATTATGATATGACATAATTTTTCTTTTTAAGTAATTTAATACTGAAAACAATTAAAAGAAATTAACTTTTTTAACCAATTAAAATTGTGTATGAGGCCATATTACATGATTCACTAACTCATATTATATATCTTTATGTTTGTCATCAAACATTTCATTGTTTAAACAAATATTTTAATAGTATATGAAATTATTAGACCCTCTTGTAAACTAAATCCCATCAGAAAAAAGATAAAAGATTTAGAATATTCAGAATATATTCAATACATTATCAACTCTATATTTAAATATAGGATAAATTACACTTTGGTACCCTGTGGTTTGGTCATATTTCACTTTGGTACCCTGTGATTTAAAAAGTGACACTTTGGTACCATGTGGTATTTTTCCTTAATACTTTGGTACCCTTTGGAGTTACTTTGTAATTTTAACCATAACAAATTTTGCAAAAATTACATTTTGACCCCAAATATTTTCAAAAAATTACAAATAAGTCCCTGGATACATATTATCTAGGGACTAAAATGAAAACTATAAAAAAATTTTGGGGTTAAAAATGTAATTTTTGAAAAATTTGTTATGATTAAAATTACAAAATAGCTCCAAATGCACCAAAGTGTTAAGGGAAAATACCACAGGGTACCAAATTGTCACTTTTTAAACCACTAGGTACCAAAATGAAATATGATTAAACCACAGGGTACCAAAGTGTAATTTACCCTTAAATTTAAAAACCTAAATTTTTTAATATATTTTTATATACACAATAGATGATAATTTCTATTAAAAAATAGTTTTAAATCAGAATATTTACAAATCTATTGAATTAGGAAAACATAATCATATAATTGATTGTTGACTTACTATTATTAAATTTAAAGAAATATAAACATTGTTTGAAAATTCTTGGTAGCTACATATATAAATTTTTATTTTTTTACTGAAAAAATAAGAAAATTTTAATTTTTTTTGCTTCTATTAATCACAACAATTTTTGCTGATTTTTGTAGGAATTTTTTTGTACATTCTTTACTAGTAATATCTGTTAATCATCATATTAAGTATAAAATATCTTATAAGTAATATATAATTTGCAACTCATTTCAATTCCTTTTTTTTTATAAGAAAAAGTTTAGGTGAGTTGGGTCTCGGGGGCTCACCAAGGTCAGAGCATGCCTCCAGGCTCTATGAACACTTATAGAGGTACTTACAGATCGCCTACCAACAAGGTCATCACATCGACAATGGGATTTAAACTCACGACTTTGTGAGTTATGAGTTGACTCTTTATCAACTTGGTCAATCTTTGTTGGCCAATTCTTTTTTTTTTTTTATTTGAGCAAGAACTAGAAATGACTTTGAACATAACAGGGTCCTAAAGAAAAAAAAAAANTTGGGTATGAAGATTTATCAATTCAAAATTACGGGTATAAGTTCGGGTTTGGGGATAGGAGTACCCACCTTAGATCTTACCCGCTACCATATTATGTTCTTTTTTTTTGACAATATATATATATATATAATATTTAGTTGTTGCCACAATGTATATAATAGTAATATATATATTGACATATATATAATGTAATTTTTTTTATTTTAAATATATATAAAATTGCTATTTGTAACTTTTACTTTTAATCTTTTTATTGTGTATTTAATAAAAATAAAATAAAATTGATTTAATTAAATTATATTTATATTTTTTAAAATAATTTATTTAAATTTCTCCAGGTCTAATTCTAGGTCCGAACATTCAACTACTCATAAAGTTTGAGGATGAGAATTACTCCCTCTGTCCCACAATATTAGCTTTTTAAGGTAAATACACACATATTAAGGAAATGATTAATTTTTCTAGAATGAAGATAAATTTGAGTTGAAAGACTAAATTGCCCTCATTAAATTACTCCTAGTTACTCTCAATAATTCAATACCTTTGACTTTTAATAGGGATAAAATGGTAAAAAAATAATTAATGCTCTCTTGATTTTGTAAAACATCAAATATTTTGGGACAAAAAAAAATCCTCCAACAAAGCAGATATTTTGGGACAGAGGGAGTAATATTCATATCGGCACATAGTGGCGGAGGCATGATTTTGAGTTGGGGGAGCCAACATATTTTTTCTTATATATTATTATCAATATTATAAGATAAAGTGTATAAATTAGACAAAATAAAAATACAAAACATAATAAAATATATATATCCACAAATTAATATTATCAAAACATAAAACATAATAATAATATTAAAGTGCACAATTATTTTTAAGTTGTGTTCGTCTCTGTTTCAAAACATAGAAGTCATTTATAATTGCATCTACAGTAAATGTTTGAGTAATCTCCTTTTCAATGTAGACAATCATAAAATCTTTAAGAAAGTCATCTTCCATCTTGTTGCAAAGCCTTGTTTTGATGATTTTCATGGCTGAGAATGCACGTTCAGTAATTACTATTGAAATAGGAAGTGTCAAAATAAATCAGAGAAGTCAGAAGAATAAAACTTATCAACAAGCTTGCATATATTATCAATATCAAATGATTTGTAATCATCTTTAGGAGTTAGAGTTGCACTCAACATAAAGAAATTTTGTGAATCTACTATTCAATTCCTTCAATTAATAATCAATCATATTTGTAAATAAATTCACTCAATAACGGTGTTATATCATGAAATACTAGATATATATCATTATACTAAATAAATTGCCACACTCAGTCACTCACCCAAATTACTTCAATGTCTCTTATAATTTCTCTCATCAATCATCATCCCCCACGTATGTATTCTTTCACACACACACTATATGTATATATAATTTAAATAAGGTATCTATATCTTTCCATGAATAAAATATCTATATCATACTCTATCTTCTTTATTTAAATTCAAATAATTTAATTTTCTTTTAGTATCTCTAATTTAAAATTTAAAATTGAATCTAATGACACAATATATATATAAAGAGGTCTATTTAATTTTAGGCCAAAGTGCAAATTTGGTCTCATATCTTTTGCTAAGTTCCCAATTTGGTCTTGTATCTTTTTTTGTTGTACTTTTTGTCCCATATATTTGCAAAATGTCCAAATTTGGTCCCATATCTTTTGCTTAGGTTGCAGAATCGGTCTCATATCTTTTAAAAGACCAATCGTTAATTGATCCTTTTACAAAGATACATGACCACTTTTGCACCTGACCTAAAGATATAGGACCAATTCTGCAATTGACCCAAAGATATGGGACAAAATTTACAACAAAAAAGATATGGGACCAAATTGGGACCTGATCTAAAGATATGAGACAAAAAATGCAACAAAAAAAGATATAGGACCAAATTGGGAACTAAGCAAAATATATAGGACAAAATTTGCACTTTAGCCTTAATTTTATACTAGAAGCTTTGTTCAAATTCAATAACCTAATTTTATTCTCTCTTCAAACTTCAAAGTTCAGAATCGTTAGTCAATTATTATTCAGTTTTGTTCGTAGAAGCTAAAAGAAAGTGATTTAAAACGGTAAATATAGAAAGTCTTAATATTATTTGTTCTTAATTGTTTATGTTAATTATATTTTGAGCATTCTTAATTTTGTTATAGGTTTGTTAATTTTTCTAAATATTAATTTCTTGAATTGGATTGGGATTATATTTTTCTATAAGTTGAACAATGTCTAAGGCTTCGCAATAAGATTGAAGTTGACTTTCTTAAAGATTTGATGATTGTCTACATTAAAAATGAAATTGCTCAAACATTTACAACATATACAATTATAGACAAATTTTATATTTTGTAGCAACGGCGAGCACAACTTAATAAAAGTACAGTTTAATTTATCTTTGTATTTTATATTTTGAATTTTTTATGATACTAGTACTGGAGATATATATATATATATATATATATATATATTCTTTTATATGCATACTTCTTAGGATATATATAATACATGATAGTTTAAAAAAAATGTTGGCCCCTTCGCTATGAAAATCTTGCTTCTGCCCCCGGAGAAATAATCACTCATGTTAGAAATTTAAATATTATGATTTCCACAAAAGGAAGCAATATTATTTAAAGATTTGTCCCGTGAACACCCTGTTTACTTCGGGCTATTTTATAATTTTTAAAAATATTTCGAGCAATTATTTTAATTTAACTACCTTTGGGGTAAGGATTTTATATATAAAAAAAGGTAAATTATACTTTGGTACCCTGTGGTTTGATCCTATTTCACTCTTGGTACCCTTTGGTTTGAAACTTGACACTTTGGTACCCTGTGGTATTATCCATTAACACTTCGGTACCATTTGGAGCTATTTTGTAATTTTAACCATAATAAATTTTGAAAAATTACATATTGACCCCAATTTTTTTTAAAAGTTTTCATTTTTGTCCCTAGATAATATGTATCCAGGGACCTATTTGTAATTTTTTGAAAATGTTTTGGAGTCAATATGTAATTTTTGCAAAATTTTTTATGGTCAAAATTACAAAAGAGCCCCAAAAGGTACCAAACTATTAATGGAGAATACCACAGGGTACCAAAGTGTCAAGTTTCAAACCACAGGGTACCAAAGTGAAATAGGGTCAAACTACAGGATACCAAAGTGTAATTTACTCTAAAAAAAGGAGAAAAGGATCATTAAAAAAAACAAGAAGAAAAAGGAAAAAAGAAAAAGAGAAAAACAAATAAAGAAAAAAGAGAGAAAAAGAAAATCAAGGACTAAAATATAATTTGCCCCTCATGAGTGTTGCCCTAATCCATTTCACTCATCGTCACATATCTCACACGCCTCCTTCACCCAAATAGAAAATAATAATAAGGGTAAAATGCACTTTGGTACCCTGTGGTTAGGACCGAATCCACTTTGGTACCCTGAAAGACAAAATTTGACACTCAACTACCCTATGGTTTGCGCCGTTAGCACTTTGGTACCTTGTGAACACAACAAATAGCTATGTATCTCTGTTATTTGATTTATCTTCCATTTAAGGTCAAGAAACTTTTATATTTTTCAAAAGACCAAAGTCCTATTTTGGTCCTCTAGTTATGCTCAGTGTTCCAAATTGGTCCCCCAGTTATTTTGCGTTCCATATCGGTCCCCCAGTTATGCAAAACCTGACAAAGTTGGTCCCCCTAACAGTTTTCATCCATTTTTTCGTTAAAAAAAGATAGAATTAATTTTTAACTCCTAAAAGTTTAAATTTTTTGCATCAAGGACCTTTTTCTCTATAATAAAACCAAAATGTAAGAAAAGAGAAATAATTTGGGGTTTTAATTTATTTTACCCCAAAAAAATAATCTCTCTCTGCCAACAAGAAAAACGCTGAGGGTGAGAAAACTTCTTCGCCTTCTTCATTCATCTTCAAATTTCCCATCAATTTCTGTGATTTTCCCAAACCTGAAGATTTTTCAGTGTTTACAATCCAGAGGGAGAGAAAAAGAGATTGATACCCAATCGAAAGAAATTTCGATTTAAAAGCTTTACATGGAGAAAGTCGTCGGAGCCGCAACCGACGGAGCTACCGGACGTGTTGTTGACTCGCATGGGCACGTTATCGATTTTGGTTCGGATTCCGATTCCGAGATTCCCTCTTCGCAAACTGGTTCTGATTCTGATTCCGAGATTTTCTCTTCGCCACTGCGGGATTCATGAACGGCGTCGAGATGGGGTTGCCGGAATCGTAACCGTCGTCGTCGCTCTTGAACTCCTCTCCGTCGTCTTCGTTTTCTTCTTCTTCTTCTTCGTCATCGTTTTCGATATCCTGGAAAAACGGGAGCTGGCGCCGCCGGAATGAAATCGGTGCGACCCACGACGAGGCCGCAAGATTTGGATCGAAAGAGGCGAGTCATTTGCAGAAGCTATAAAATGAGGTTGGGATTTTAATTAAGAGTACACTGGAGGATGAAAGCGATTCCCTTGCCAATTTCAAGTGATAGCTTCATTCTTGAATTGAAGAAAAAGGAGGAGAGTGATAGTTGAGAAAGAAGTAGTAGAAGAAGAGCGCTGGTTGATGAGAGAGAGGGAGAGAGAGAGTTTTTTTTTTTAAATAAACTAAAATTCAAAGTTATTTCTTCTTTATTACATTTTGATTCTATTATAGAGAAAAATGTATTTGATGTAAAAAAAATTAAACTTTTAAGAGTTAAAAATCAATTTTATCTTTTATTAACGGAAAAATGGATGGAAACTGTTAGATGGACCAACTTTGCCAAGTTTTGCATAACTGAGGGACCAATATGTAACGAAAAATAACCGGAACCAATTTGGAACACTGAACATAACTGGGGACCAAAATAGGACTTTGGCCTTTTCAAAATAGGCCAGAGTCCTATTTTGGTCCCTCAGTTATGCTCAATGTTTCAAATTGGTCCCTCAGTTACTTTTTGTTCCATATTGATCCCTCAATTTTCCAAAATTTGGCACAGTTGGTTCCTCAAATGTTTTACATCCAATTTTCCGTTAAACAAAATGAAAAAATTGATTTTTAACTCCTAAAAGTTTGAATTTTTACATTAAGGACCTTTTTCCCTATAATAAAACCAAAATGCAAGAAAGAAGAAATAATTGGGGGGTTTTAGATTATTTCACCCTCTCTCTCTTCACTCTCTACTCATGTTCTTTCGTGAACGCTTGCTTCTATCCATGGTGTCCATTCCACTCACCACCTCATCCTCCATCCTTCCTTCTCTTCGATTCCCTTCTTCAAAATCAAAATCCCCACAACTCTGTTTTTCTTCCACTTCCTTCAACAACAACAACAAACCCAGTTGGAATAATCGTCTCACCGTCCGAGCCTCCGCCTCTGCCGTCGCCGGCGCTTTTGCACCTTCGGCTCCGACGATCAGCCATAGCAAGGCGCCGCCATAAAACCTCTGTTAGCTTCCATAGCAACCAGCGTTATTCTCTGGTTCGCTCCACTTCCTTCCGACGTCTCCAAAATTGCGTGGCAACTGCTCGTGATTTTCTTAGCCACCATCGTCGGCATTATCACGCAGCCGTTGAGTTTGGGGGTTTCGGTGCTCACTAAAACCCTAACGTTTGCCGCCACATTTTCCGGCTTCGGCGATCCAATCCCGTGGCTAATTTGCCTGGCTTTCATCTTCGACAGAGGGTTTATCAAAACGGGTCTGGAAAATCGAATTGCAAATCAATTTTTTCCCTTCTTGGTAGCTCATCTCTAAAGAGAGAGGGGGTGAAATAATCTAAAACCCTCAAATTATTTCTTCTTTCTTACATTTTGGTTCTATTATAGAGAAAAATGTTACTAATGTAAAAAAAATCCAAACTTTTAGGAGTTAAAAATCAATTTTGTCCTTTTATTTAACAGAAAATTGGATGGAAAACGTTTGAGGGACCAACTATGCCAAGTTTTGGAAAACTGAGGAACCAATATGGAACGAAAAATAACTGAGGGACCAATTTGGAACATTGAGCATAACTGAGGGACCAAAATAGGACTTCAGCCAAATAATTATATTTATGTTAATTATGTATTTTAAAACTAAAATATTATAGTTAGATCATTATATTTTGTTATCATAACTTACTGAATAACTTGCATGAAAACATTATAGTTTTATTATAATTTAAAAGTTTTTTAGTAATTTATTAAATTATTTAGTGAAACTAAATATTAATCATTTAATTTGTAAATTAATTAATGGAAATATTCTTCAAATTATTCAACTTTACTTTCAAAATTTCATTTAAGTAGTTGTATTTGAATATGGGTAGGACTAAATTGCATTTATTTTCCAGATTTAGGACTGATATGTAATTATCTCATTTTTCTATTTTCCAAAATTACACTTTGACCCCAAAATTTTTTATAATTTTTATTTTAGTCCTCAAATATCATGATTTAGGGACTTTTTTGTAAATTTTGAAACTATTTGGGGGCATTATGTAATTTTTGCGACCATTTTGTAAAGTTTATCTTCTCACCATTGAAACACACAATTTTAAGACTAATATGTAATTTTATTCTTTTTTCAGTATTTTCCATAATTACATTTTGACCCCAAAATTTTGTTAGAATTTTTATTGTAGTCCTCAAATATTACGATCTAGGGACGTTTTTGAAAATTTTGAAACTATTTGGGACCATTTTATAATTTTTGCAAAAATTCTAACAATTTTCCTCTAAATCTTGACGCAAATTTTAGGGTAGTCGAGTGTCAAATTTTTCCTTTCAGGGTGTCAAAGTTTATTCGGTCCTAACCACATGGTACCAAAATGCATTTTACCCTAATAATAATAACAAAAAGAAAGAAAAAGACATAATGACATTTTTGTGAAAAGAAAAGAATAAAAGGGCCTTTTTGCCATTTAAACCCAAGAAACCTTAACCCTTTTTAACTCCATGTCAAACTTAGCCACTCAGCGCTTCTCTTCATACTTTTCACATTCTTTACTCATATTTGGTCCCTACTGTGTCGTCCTCTCGATCAAGCTTCTCTAACCATGCTTTAAACGAAGATGACCTTGCTTTCGTATGCTCTGAGCACTCACAAATTCGACTTCTCTTCTCTAACCATGCTTTAAACGAAGAGAGCTATATTTTTTTTTTTTATTAATAGAGGGTGAAATCTAGGGGTGGCAAAATAGGTAGTTGGGTTGGGTCATTAAGGGGTGGGTCATAAATGGGTCATTGACCCATTTATGACCCATCAATTTTCTTTTAATGGGTTATGGGTGGGTCATGACCCATTTAAAGAGGGTCAACCCATGAACCCATTTAAAACATATTTGTTTTTAAATGATTTAATAATTTATTTATTTTTTAAATTAATTATTTAATAAATAAATAAATAAAATAAATTATGTAATCCCTAAATTTATTTTAAAATTACAATTTAGTCCCTGAAAAAAATTATCACTTTATTTCAAAATTAAATTAATTATTAATTACTTAATTAGTGAATTAATTAAATAAATGACATAATAATTTATTTTCGATCCTTAAATTTATTTTGAAATTACAATTTAATCCCTAAAAATTACAATTTAGTCCCACAAACCAGCACTTGTTCATTTTATTCTCTTCTCACCGTCTCACCAATCAAATTCACTTTACTCTCTACTGAATAAATTTACTTTTCATCCCTAAATTCATTTCAAAATCATACACGAGAGGAACATCAGAATTTGTTCACAAGAAGCATACATTGCATTCAAGCTTTAAAAATCAACTAAAAAACAAAATCCCGCTTCAGTTCAAGGTCAAAGAATTATTCTATTACAACTGCATCCAAAAGCAAGGCACACTTGACGACAGACGAGATAAGAGAAAAAACTAACTCGACCGTCAAATTCTCCCACGCTCTACGAAGATTATTCAGCCAGATCTGAGAGGGTAAGGCAACATTCACAACTAGATCACGCAATGGAGTTCAAATTTCGACCAAATAGACCCATAAACAAGCAACAAAAAAAAAGAAGCTTAAAATCGTTCCAAATGACTCAGATCAACCATAATTCCAAAAATCACAAAGCGAATATTGAGATCCGAGACAAGAATTCACAGCCAGCCTCACGGCACAAACAATGAAAACTTCGAATCGACGAAGAACAACAAACAGTTCAGTAAAAATGGAGAGAGAAAGCTACCTTGCGAGGTAGAGAGAGATAGAGAGAGAGTCGTTGCTTGATCAGAAGGAACCGTTTTGGCAGCTGCTCAAGGTGTGCGAGTGGTAGCGAAGAATTGGAAGAGAAAATGAAAACCCAGCGCTTTGATAAAAATTAATGGGTTAATAGGTAACCCATGGGTTGACCCAGCCCAACCCATAATTTGATGGGTTATAATTTACCCAACCCATTTATGACCCACCACTTAAATGGTTGGATAATGGTTGGTTATAAGGCAGTTGGGTTGGGTTGGGTTAATGGGTTGGGTCATTATTTGCCGGCCCTAGTGAAATCTCTCTTTAAGAGGACTTTTCTTTCTTTAGAAAAGAGAGAGGAAAGAGAGAGTTGGAGAGGGAAAGATAAGGGTCATGGAATCTCTGAGTCCTAGTTTCTCTTCTCCTTTACTTTTCTGTAATCTTGAAATTTATGAATGAAGGATTGAAGACTCACAATGTGAGGATTTGCACTTCTCACATTTTTTCTCTTATCTTTCAATATTTGTGAATCTGAAATTTTTATGGGGTGAATATGCTAAAGTCTTTGATTTTGTTCTATTTTTAAGAATGCCTTAGAGGTATTTGATTGATTTACCCAATGAATTCACAAGGAGAGTATGTTTGGATGAGGTTATAGGTTTTCCTCTGTTTCTCTTCATTTCTGCATGTTTTGGGGGTTGTTTTGAATCACCTACATGTTTTCTGGGCTGTTCTGTAGTTTCTTGCACGTTCCTGGATTGTTTTGAAATTTCCTACATGTGTTTCTGGGATTTTCTGTAATTTCCTGCACATTTCTGGACTATTCTGAAATTTCCTACACGTGTTTGTGAACTATTCTGTAATTTCTTGCACATTTTTGGACTGTTCTATAATTTCCTGCAGGGTTTATGGACTGTTTTATAGAATAGTCCCTTTATTCTAGTAGAACCATACCTTCACAAATGTGGTTGAAGGGTTAGCTTGTATGCCATATGCCGAAAGCCAAAGCAATCACTTTGGTCTTTAATTATTTACTCACATTGGTGTGTTTTTGTGCAGGGGTAATCATAGCTTGAGCAGAGAAGACCATTGAAGAACCTAGGTTTGTATTTGTCAGTTGCCATGAATCTCAACGTTGAAAACCCTAGTGGAGCTCCTACAACAATGGTTGTCATTATGACACTTACCATAGAGGTTGTCACACTCTGTGGCCAACTTCAACGGCAAGCAACCAAGATGATACACATATAATCACAATTGGAAAACATAAATAATGCCCTCAACACCATGACTAGTCTACTATAAGGCATAACCAACTCGCAAGTCCACGCCCCAATCCCTTGAAGGGTGTACCCAGTATCTTGCCACTGCTGCACCAGTGATTGCCTCTACAGCAACTCTGGCGGGGAATAACTCTGATAACCACACTTCTAGTGATCTAAGTGGCAAGCAAAATCAAGATACGAGACTACGATTCCAACGTGATAAGAGACCTTTGCCAAAGTTCAATGTCACGAACTCTCAACTTTTCAAAAACCTTCGAAATCAATAGTTGATGGGTCCAAGGCTGTCAAGGCCACTCACTATGCCATTCCCTAAATGTTACAATCCTGATTTGCAATCTGAGTACCACATGGGGTGATCGACCATTCGATCAATATTTGTGATGCATTCATGTCTCATGTTAGGGATTTACTCGATAGGAAAGTCATATCAATTGAAGGAGTGAATTCCAGTGTCCAAAGTGATCCTTTACTAGGACAGGATACACTGCCCAACTCAACGTTTACTGATATCCCAATGATTGTCACCACGAAAACTCTGGAGAGGAATGCACCCTGTACTCGAACATCTGGAAAGGTAGGTGATCAACAAAGTCGAGAGGCAACATCCCACTCCCAACGTGACAACAAACCTTTGCCAAGAACGAACGTCACCAACGCCCAACTCTTCCAAGATCACCAAGATTGGAAGATAATGGCTCCAAGGCCAACCAAGCCACTTACTTCGCCATTTCCAAAATAGTATCATCCCGATTTGTAATGTGAATATCACATGGGGGTAGTTGGACACTCTATCAATAATTGCGACAAGTTCATACGTCAAGTTTGGAAACTTATCGACAACAAAGCCATTTTTGTAAAAGGAATGAGTCTCAACATCCCAAGTGATCCTTTACCTGCGGAAGGGGAGTAAGTTAAATGTGAAAATGCTGATTGTTTAAGAGGATGAGCTTACTTTTTGTTGGAGATTATGGAGCAAAACGCAGCGGAAAAGGTAAAATTAAAATTTTTACAAAACTTATAATCTCCTCCATAGGATCCACTACTTGTGTTTATACAAGTGAGATAAGACGTTTACCTAAATCAGACGGTTGCTTGAAAGGTTCCAATTCCAAGAAGTCCACAAACTCGTGTCCTTCCTCTGCCGGTGATCCACACGAACAGTTTGGCAGATACTCAGGTGCTAGCCTCCAATCTCTTCTCCATGAGATTATGGGAACCGATCTACAATCTTGTAATTTCAAGAACACTTCTTGAAATATCCAAGAATTCAAAGTGGTGCACCAAGAACCAATTTCTTGGCCACTGACTTTAGGGTTAGCGCCTCTCTCTCTTCCTCACACACAAATCGCCTCTAAAACCCTAAGTTTAGGGTTAGTCGAACTCTCCCTATTTTCCTCTAGGGTTATGCGACTTCCCTCTATTTCTCTCTCGGGTTATGCGACTTCCATCTTTTTCTCTCTCTCTGAGTTATACGACTTCTGTGTGTATTTATAGAGAGTCTCCACTCCTTAAATTATGGAATCACAAAATCTTGATTATAAAATTACACTTAATATTATAATTCAAGATTAAGATGCAATCTTAATTTAAATTTCAAGATCATATCTTGAAATCCAGAATGCACACTTCCCATTGGTTCGAATGAGTCAAGATGATTTGAATTCTTAATTAAAATATTACATTAATATCTTAACTTAAAATTCAAAATGCATTCTTGAAATTAAAAATGCAAGATCAAATCTTGCATTTGATTCTTCAAATATGCGCCACCCTCCTTAGTGTTTTTATAGGAATTTAATAAATAAGATAACAAACCTAACTCTTAGGAAGTTATAACCAACCTATTAATATCCTTAACAAACTGAATTAAAATATTACCCTAATATCTTAATTCAAATTCAAATCTTGAATTCAAATTTAAATCTTGAATTCAAAATAACAAAATCATATTTCATTAATCTAATTCAAGAGTGAGGTGATGGAGATTGTGCCCTAGGGCCAATCATTTTATTTATGTGT
>QANZ01002835.1:3562-35947 GCA_003254925.1 Chamaecrista fasciculata
TTTTTTAGGGTACCAAAGTGTCACTTGGTCTAAAGAACAGAGTACCAAAATGTCACTTCTGAAAGAACAGGGTACCAAAATGACATTTTTGAAAGAACATGGTACCAAAGTGTCACTTTTGAAAGAACAAGGTACCAAAGTGGAATTGGTCTATAAAACAGGGTACCAAAGTGGAATTTACCCAACATCTAAAGAAATTAAGGTAGTGAACTAGTGATTTATTCTTTGCCTTTTTCTTTAAGCTCTTCTTTTTTTAATTTTTTCTTATAAATAAAATAGAAAACAATAACACATGAGTCTTTATATACTAATAGTAATATTTTTAAGAATAGGAATCTTTCTAAAATGAATCTTTTGAGTTAAATTAAAAAATCCAAAACTCCATTTTGGTTCCTAATATTTGCTCAAAGTTTTGTTTTGGTTTCTAAAGTTTTTTTCGTTCCATTTTAGTCCCCGAAATTTTTAAAAGGTTCCACGCTAGTCCTTAACTAATTTCCATGCAATTTTTCCGTGAAAAAAAAAAAGAAGAAAAGAACATAAAGGAAAAAGATGACTTTCACCTCCCTAATTTTTTTTGCATTAAGGTCCCTTTTCTTTTCAAATTGCTTGTTGTCATAGTTTCCACAAGATTGGTTCAAACTTGAAATTTGGAAGTCATTATTTGACTACGGTTAACTTGGTTATTTGATGAGATAGTATTGATATATTTTGAATATTAATTGTCAGTTTTGTTACAATACTTAAAAAAAGTAAAAGTAAATAACCAAAAACAAACAAAGAAAGTTCTTCGATGTTATATTCACCAACTCTATAATATTCCAAAAACAAAAAACTAGCTAAAAATCAAATGGAACTCTAGCATTTTTACTGACAGTAACAACTTTTCAACATGAGAAAATAAAAAATTAATATCACAAATAAGTTTCTACAATACAAATTCAATGTTTGACAGTGGACGCCAAATTATTCCTTGCATCATATAAATTGCATAACCAATTGTAAGAAACAAGAGCACCAATCGATTCTACAAAAACGAGAATCTTATACATTAGAAACAAGAAATAATAGAAAACGAAAAGAATGCACAATTATTTTTAATATGCATCAAGCAAAATATATTATAGGAAAGCCAAACGGCACTTACAGTCCTTCAGAGACTTCAATACCAATAAAACAAATCAAAAATAAATCGTAAACATTTTTGAACTAGGAAACAAAATGAGAGCATAAGCTAATCATACAAGGAAAATATTCCGAGGATGAAAAACATCACCAAATATGTTGCCAACAAGATGTTTACAATTCTACTTATTGATTATTAGAAAAGAAGTCACATTCTCGGATGTAGATGTCCTCGACTTTGCCATACTAGATTCGAAGCTCTTAATATCACCACCAAGGGGACGGAACCAGATCTGAAAAAGAAGAAAGAAACTACCACCAAACAAGGGGGACACAACCACACAAGGTGGACAAAACTAGATATGAGAAAACAACCACCAAAGCAAGGGGGATAAGACCAGATCTGGGTTTATTTACCATAAAAACAAAGAAGCAAAGATCTGAAAAGAAAAAAGAAACCACTACCAAACAAGGGTGACACAACCAGATCTGAGAAAACAACGACCAAAACAAGGGGGATAAGACCAAATCTGGGTTTATTTACTGGAAAAACAAAGAAATGAAGATCTAAAAAGAAAAAAAGAAACCACCATAAAAAAGAGTAACACAATCTGATCTGAGAAAACAACCACCAAAACAAAGAGAATAAGACCAGATCTGGGTTTATTTAACAGAAAAATGAAGAAACGTCGAAAAAGTGGAGGGGAACAGGGGCACTACCATCGCTGTGAGATAGCAAGAGAGCGAGAGAGAGGAATACCCATTGAAGGATACTTTTTGGTGCATTACCATTGATCTGATTAGATTATATAAGTAGTCTATATATGTATTTGATAGGTCATCGAACATCTTCAGCCATCTTTGCGTCTCTGAAACCTGCAAGGGTTAGCCTTGCCGTGGGGGAGGCCCCCCACAGTGAGACTCCAACGCCCAAGTCAGTTTAGTATCAGAGAGGCCAAAAAGAGATTAGGGTTAGAGTATACCTGAAGCAAGGTTTATATATATAAAACCTTGAGGGTCATTTGGGTAATTCAACCTGGGCTTGGGGTATTAAAGGTGAAACCGACCACGAGGTACATAGTGGGGGTTGGTAAGCCATACCTTATCAGTATTTTTATCATCCATGATGTATCTTTTTCTTCTTCCTCTTCATCTTCTTCTCCATCTAGAGTTTTTCAAATCCCTTCCCAAACCAATGATATATTTTTGAAAATGTGATTGTTGAATTGCTTGTTGTTTGCTACAGTTGTATATAGTAGAATAAAATTAAGACAACGACTTTGAATCAAACTACAACTTTAGTTAAACAATGACAACGATATTGGATCAAACGACATTGGATTAAACTACGATTTTTGTTAAACAAAGACACTATTTTTATTTTATTTTATGTACTATACATGTTTTCTTCTCTCTTTTCTTCTTTATTACATTTCTATATTTTGCATATGTGAAGTCATCTTAATTAGGGTATCTATACACAACATTCTCCATCAGTAGACAATCAATTCATTTAATTTAAAAAGCATGTAGCTTTCAATGATATAGAAAAAAATGTTTAAATTTTTTATATGATCCATGCTCAATAGTCTTGGAAACATTCCTGTATATAACTTATCTTAAAAAACCAATAAAATTTTAGGGCCTGATTGGTTTAAGAAAATGTTTCCTGTTTTCATTTTCTGTTTTCATTTCTAGAATTCCATTTTCATTTCAAAATTTTCAATATTTAAGAAATATGTTTGTTTTATAAAGTTAAAAAATCGTTTTCATTCATATTTAAATTATGTTAACTTGAATAACACTAATTTTTATATGTTTTTAAGTTTGATTATAGCTGAATGATGATATTAACATGATTAAATAGTTNTCAAAAGAGATATGAATTTTACTTGTTTGATCGTGAAACAAACGGTTTACTTTGAGGACCCCAATTTGACCTTGTTTGTTGACGACCCCAACTGGATAGAAAAAATATTCATCAAAAGCAACCTGTATCTCTAGATTCATCTCATTTGAACTTGAGAGGAAAGAGATATGACCTCATTCAATATATAGTTTGAGACTAATTTGAGAAATTATGAAAACATGTAGGACTAATCTGAATCAAATGAAACATTTAGGACTAATTTAAAATCTAACCCATACATCTGGGACTAATTTAAGGTTTTAACCATTAATTTAATGTTAGACCATGACCTTACACTAATTAATAAACATTCTGTTAAATAGCCACATTTATATTTAGCTAAGCAAAATTGTGTTTAGTCTTCCACTTCCATGTCTTGCCCGCTAATGACTAAAAACTTTCTGTGGAAATAGTGAGTAACATCGATGTGATTTCAACTTCTTCCATTATTTTTCACTTTACTCATCCAAACATGCCCAAATTTGTCCTTGAGCCAAAAGAGATGAGAACATGAAGAAACTAAACGGGTTTGAGATCAAAGAATGAAATGTTTGAAAAACTTTTAATGTAAGAACACTAGTAAAATAATCATGTCTCACAATGAATCTAACGCGGAAACTAAACAAATAAATAATTATACTAACCTCCCACCATAGCTATTTGATAATATCAGCAAGCAGATTAACTGACTGACAAATTACTAATCGTGATGAAAACCAGGCAAAGTAATCTCAAGTCAGGAACCCACTCACATAGAACTCTCAAGGCTAGCATACCTTCCCAAAGAAATTTTTCCAACAAAAAACACCATCTTTCAACAAGTCAAAAGAAGAACCATTAATGTGCAAGGTAAAACCCAAAGGAATTATTTTGGAAACAGAACTTAAGTTTTTTGAAAAACTTGGAACATAAAAAGTCTGCTCAAAGTCTAATACAAAGTCAGTATTTAAAATAACTATAAAAGTCTCGATAGCTTCAACACGTGAACCGATCCGATTTCCAGGAAAGACTTCATGTTCACTAGGACTAGGTTTCCTTTGATTTAGAAAACCCTGCATGGTATTAGCAATATGGATTGTAGAACCAGTATCAATCCACCATGTATCATGACAAATATCAACAAAATTAGATTCAAAACACACAAAGGATAAGAGATTACCTTTCTTAATCAACCAGGCCTCACATTTAGGACAATCTTTCTTAACATGTCCTTTTTTCTTACAAAAGAAGCAACGAATTGCATCCTTATTCTTTTCAGAACCAGGAGCAAGATCCTTCTTCTTGCCTTTCTTTTTATGACCTTTCTTCTTGGTGTTTGTCACAATGTGAGCCTCATTAGACCCCTCACCCTTCTCAGACTAACTTTCCTTCCTCTTGTACACACATGGACAATAATTCATTAACAGACCATTTTTCTTTTTGTGTGTTATAAGTGATTTTAAAAGGTCCAAATTGAGAAGGTAGAGAATTGAGGATCAACTGGACCAAGAAAGTGTCAGTACCTTCAATATCCAAGGACTTAAGCTGTGCAGCTATGTCCCTCATTTGCATTATGTGCTCGCGCACAGAGCTAGTGTCAGTGTACTTCTTTGATGATAATTGTGCCATCAAGGTGCTAGCCAATGACTTGTCAGAAGATGCAAACTGCTCATCAATAGCCTGCACATAATCCTTGGCTTTCTCCTGATCAGGAATGGACCCTCAAATGCGAGATTTTATAAACATCAAGCTGATGCGATTGGATCGCTCCCAGCGCTCATTCATAGTCCAGGTCTAAGCACCCCAAATGTAGAAGGATTGATTTGTTCCAAGCCTTATAGTTATCACCAGATAGAAAAATCTTTTCAGATGTTTCACCAAATAAAAGGGATGTTGCTGTACAAAATTCAAACAATTAATTATATTGGTAATGAGGCATATATCATGACGAAAAATTAGTATGCTCACCAATGCAAGTCATACATGACATGAATTACTTACTACTAAATTCTACCTGTGGGCAATGAAATTAGCATACAAAAATTCAAGTTTACCTTTAATGATGAAACTAGAAGGCACTCATGTTCCCTAATACCTGTAGGCTACTTAAGAAACATAAAGCGATTTCTATTTCATCCTAATTAAACCTGCAAATATGACATTCTCCCTGTGGGCAAAGAAAAATCACAACTANACCAATCAGACCCTAATTTTTCCCAAAGAAGAGACTCTAAAATACTTTTATCAATCACAATTGTTCCAAAAAGTAAAATAAGAATATTTATTGTTTGAATTAATTTAAGGTCAAAACTTTAAATTGATCCCAAATGTATGAGGTAGATTTCAAATTGGTACTAAACGTTTCATTTGTTTTAGATTGGTTTTTCTATATGTTTTTATAACTTCTCAAGTTGTTTTCCAAACTATTAAATATGGTCATCACATCTTTATCATTTCAAGTTTGAATGCAACAAATATAAAGGTATATGTTTTCTTTTTTACTAGTATTTTTTCTATTTAGTTGAGACCGTCAACAAATAATGTCAAATTGGATCACAAAAATAGTTCATTCGTTTCACGATCAAACAAGCAAATTTAGTCACATCTCTCTTGTTTCTAGTTTGAACGTGACAAATTTGAAACTATGTGTTACCTCTTAAAGAATTCTTTTTCTAACTTGCTAAGACCGCTTACAAATGAAGTTAAATCGTGTCTCGAAAATAAGTTTGAGACTATACTTCCAGACTTTTTCACTTTTAGTCCCAAACTTGCTTTCCAAATTTGAGCTCTTTTTCATAACTATCTCAACTGGACAGATAAAGAATTCTTCAAAAGAGATATGAATTTTACTTGTTTGATCGTGAAACAAACGGTTTACTTTGAGGACCCCAATTTGACCTTGTTTGTTGACGACCTCAACTGGATAGAAAAAATATTCATCAAAAGGCAACCTGTATCTCTAGATTTACAAAAAGGGTCACAGATTCCTAAATATCAGTAGAATCTTAAACTACATTTACAAAAAGGGTCAAGCTATGCTAAGAACTAAGGGGGCAGAATATTGTAACTCGGAGTATACATAGACTATGGTCCCCAAACTACATTAAGAATCATACAAATTGATAGGATATCAGAACTTTCATAACCATTGAATTGTTGAGTGGCAGCTTGAACTTCTTCAGAAGAAGACATGGTCATGAAACCAAACCCCCTGCTTCTTCCGGTCATTTTATCATAAATTACCTACCAAAACCAACAACTTCAGAATATGTAAAAGATGATAAAATTCCCTTCACCCCCAGAAGCAACATTTCACCAAAATCCCAGTAACGCCTAAACTAGAAGCTTTAACATAAAAAATTCGCAAAGCATGATAAAAAAAGAAAAAGTGATGGGTTATACCTCAACAATCTCGACATTTACAGCGCTTTCGAAGAATTTAGCGAGTTGGGCACTGTCAATGCTGAAAGGAAGATTACCGACGATGAGTTTGAGGTCGGGGGAGTTGTTGGGCTCGTCTCCCTCACCTGCGGTCTCCTCTTCTTGATAGTACTCAGAAGAAATGTCAACATAGGGGACGAAATGAGATGAAAAACTGGGAGAACAGAGGAATTTACACAGAGCCAAAAAAAAAAACGAACAAAACTTCGAGACGATCAAAAGAGAAATCAAAACCTAAAACGTAAAAGATGAAAACCAAGCATTGAATTAGGAGAAGATTGGATGAAAAGAGGAAGAGAGAGACCTGATGATTCTAGGGTTTGAGAGGGTTGGATGAGAGCTTAGAGAGAGAGGGCAAAACGCGTGAATGAATGAAGGAAGAAAGAGAAAGCTAAGGGTCGTCGCTTGGGGTCACTGCTGCCGTTGGGTAGGGTTTAGAATTAGGAGGGTTGGAGAGAATTAGAGAAATGAAGCTAAGGTTGGCAGATTAGGGATTGAGTGAAAAGAATTTAGGAGGGATTGAGTGAAAAATTTAGGAGGGATTGAGTGAAAAATTTAGGGGGGTTTTATTTGATTGAAAAATTCTGGAGGGATTGAGTGAAAAATTTTGGGGGGTTTTATTTGAGTGAAAAATTTTGGAGGGCTTCTTTTTTTGTAGGCTTTGGAGGGTTTAATTTGGCGGGTGGCATTGTTTAGAAAATAAATAATTTAAATAAAATAAATAAAACTATTTTTAAGAGAAAATATATTATTTGTCTTTGAATTTACATTGAGTCAACTAATTAGTCTTTGAATAATCGAAATACACGATTTGGTCCTTGAAATATTTCAATTGTCAACTTTTTGGTCCTTAATGACGATTTGGTCCCTTAATTTGAACTAATTTTATATTTTTAGTCCTTAAATTTATATTAAATTAATACTTTTTAATCTTTGAATTTACATTGAATTTTTATATTTTGGTCCCCATAGACCAAATCATTAACAATTGAAATAATTTAGAGACTGAGTAATATTTTTTTATTATTCATGAATTGATTAGTTAACTCGATATAAATTGAGAGATTAAATAATAGATTTTCTCTTATAAATTTGTTTCAAATCTGACACATACAAGGAGGAGTCTTCTTGACTTCTTGTGCTTTCAATTCAAAAACTCAGTTAAACCGATTACTACAAGAACAAACCCAATACGAAATTTGAACCATAAAAGAAAAATACCAATTAAACCGATCACAAAAACCCTAAGCCCTCAAGTTCTCAACAAAGACCAAGCAACAGTTCATTAACTCATTTTATTTAGATTTTTTGAATTATTTATTCAATTATCAATTATTACATAAAAGAAATGAAATGTGAAATTCTTGAGCCCTTCGAATGAGGAATCTCAACCTCGCCGTTTGACCCTTTCGCTTTTCTAGCGATACCAACATATTAATCAAAGTATAAATTTGGTCTTATATCTTTTGCTGAGTTTACAATTTGGTCTTATATCTTTTTTGTTATACTTTTGATCTCATATCTTTGTAAAAGGTCCCAATTTGGTCCCATATCATTTTTGGTCTCATATCTTTTGGTCAAGTTGCAGAATTGGTCCTATATCTTTGTAAAAGGATCAACCATTTGTCGATCATTTTGTAAAGATTGATCCTTTTGCAAAGATATGAGAGCAAATTGAGAATTTACCCAAAGATATGGGATCAAAAGTGAAACAAAAAAAGATATGGGATAAAATTGGGAACTCAGCAAAAGATATAGGATCAAAATTGCACTTTGACCAACATATTCAAGCAATTGTCGTTCTATAAGACCATAATGAAAATGCAATTTTTATTTTTCTGTTAAACAAATATGATATTGAGATTTTTTACCCAATCGTGCTTGGTTTCTAAGTTCGCTTTCACAATTTTCTAATGTCATTGATGGATTATAATTTGTAATACAAATTAAACTTATTATAATTGTCAACGATTTGGTTCTTGAGTCAAATTTAGAGATTAAAAAATAAAAATCCAATATAAATTCAAGGACCAAAAAGTATAAATTAATTCAAATTCAAAGATAAATTCATCACTTAGGATCAAATAATTAACTATTGAAATATTTCAAAAATAAATTCGTATACTTCAATTATCTTTTTTTTGGCCAATTTATACTTCAATTATCTAAATTAGTATAATTGGTATAAATTTAAGGTCTTAATAGAAATTTTTTTTGTGAAAATATTATAAGTAGATAATATGGTTTAGATGGATTTGGAAAAAAAAAAAGAAATAGCTATGGAAAGTATTAGTAGCTAATCCATAGCAACACTTTAAAATTTTTAAAAAAGACATTTAGCTACGGAAAATTTTCGTAGCTAATCCATAGCAAATCTTCGATCTTTCTTTGAAAAACCATTAGCTACAAACATTTCCCGTAGTATTTACTTTAGCTACGGAATTTATTTAGCTACGGAATATTTCGTAACAATTCCGTAGCTAATCGGTAGCAAAATTTTCCCGCCTTTGCGCGCCACTCACTTTCCTAAATTTAGCTACGAAAATTTTTGCCATAGCTAATTAGCTAGGGAATAGCTATGAAAAATTTTCGTAGCAAAATTCCGTAGCTAATTCCGTTTTTTCTTGTAGTGTAAGATGCAGTCTACAAGAACTAGTATTTGTGAACATGCCAAGAATCATTTAAATCCTTCCAAAATGGTCCCTAAAAACTCAAAAATTGAGAACAAGAATTTCTTGACAAACTTTATGTCGTTAGCTTCGTTGCGTTGAGTAGATTGCAAATCTGTAATTTCATTTTGAAAACTTCATCTCTAACATATTTCAGTTCTTACTTGAAGGTCTTTTATCGCAGTGCCAAAATAAAAAGTCTGATAAAATTTGAAACTCTATTTGCTCCCAAGTTTTTACCAAAAGCTCATAAAAATATGGAGATCTTAAATATGACAACTCAAATTCTAAATTATCGAGTTTACTAATTTTATTTTAAAAAAATCTAAACCAAACCCCCTTATACTGGTTTAAAACTAGCTTAAAAATCTATATAAAATTCTATAAATAAATAATTCTATTTCTAAACCCTCAAAACTAAATTCTAAAATTCTGGGATCTCACATTTACTAACCAAATAATAAATTTTCTCTTTTTTTTTTTTGTATACAAACTTAATTAGATTCATTTCACCTTCTTCATAATATATATTCCTCCTATGGCAATTTCAGAAGTTAAGAAATATTTGTGAAATTAATTTAGAAGCACCCACAATAATGAATATATATAGTCAAAAAAAATGCTTCAAACTTAAGCTCGCTCAGAAAGGGCATAAAATATATATACATGGTAATGGTAATATATATAATTACTTGCAATTTAAGATAAAATTCATGAATGTATATTTGAATTTTAATTAATATGTTAATATGTCAAAAATATTAATTGGATTAACTATGCACTTAGACAACATGCATACGACTTGTTAAGAAAGTATATATCTTGTAAACAATTTTATGGTGTGTAATAAATTAGTATAAAAGAATTGTCTCATGAAGGAACTTGCAGTAAGCGACAACTATTTAAAATTTGAAAACGAAAAGAGAGGAATAACTTAATAGATAGGTTATATACAATTGAAAGAAATGAGAAAAAGAATGAATTTTTTTTTTAATTTTTTTCAAAGAAGTAATTCTTATTAATAATTTTAAAGGGATAAAATTGAAAGAGATATAATTTGCATCTATTATAAACTTATCTATTATAATTTGTATCTATTATAATATTGACTACATCATTATAATGACGAAACTATTGAAAAATATTAAGGATGAAAATAGAATAAAAAAATATTATGAGACCAAAATTGAATTTAGGGTAAAAATTAGGGACCAAAATAGAGTGTTGGCCTAAAATTTAGGATTAATTAGTCTAATAAAACAAGAATTTATTGTTTGGTCAGAGTTATATCATAAATTTAACATTGCAATTTAAAACTTCAATAAACACTTAAGATTAGAGGAAAAAAAGTACAACATAAATAATCACACAAACATAAATAAAAATGAAAGTTTAAATATGTAGAATATTATTTGATTCAATTTAAAATTTTATGCTAATTTTAAAATAATTCAAGTTATTAAAGACCATCATGTTGTTTTTTATCTAAATATTTTTAAATCATTTGTATAACTAACTAAGTTATTCAGGAAAAAAAAACTAATTGCACTGTAAATATAATTATTAGGAACAATATAATTGTCTCATTTTTAATTTGAAAAATAATAATATAACAAAAATAAATATACTAGACAATGAGACTCTTACAAACACCACACTATCAGGATAATGGAAACTGGCAAGAGAACACCGCCACTAGGATAAGAATAGGCAGTTTAAAATATGAAAATTTAGTGTCATTAAGAGAGTTTAATGTTCAAGATATTACAATTATGGCTAAATTAATTTTAGTATAATAAAAATAGAATTTAATATTTGGTCAAATTTAGTTACAACGCATTTAACTTTTAATTTATAACTTCAATAAACGCTTGAAGTTAGAGAAACAAAGTACGACCTAAATAAATGGTTAAGGTAAATGAAAGTTTGAATGTATAGATTATTCTATTTAATTTGAAAATTGTACATTTATGTCAATTTAAAAATAATACAAATTAAAGTCCACTATCTTTTACATATCTAAATAATTTTTAAATAGTTTATATCAAGTTTGTAAATTGCAGTTGCGTCGTTCATTGCGGTTGCAGGTGTTGCATCATAGGTTGTGAGTGTAGTTGTGACTTGCAACCTGATACGGGTTGTGGCCACCACCGCAACAACAATATTACAACCGAAATTGTGATTGTGGAGCACAATTTACAACCTTGGTTTGTATAATTAACTAAGTTATTATGGTTAAAAAAAAACCAAGTGCATTGTAAATTACAAATGCCACAATATCAACATGATTTATGGCTAGAGAAAATGCTATAAGGAATTAAGGATTTTTCCCAAAAGAATTGATAGACTAAAAAAATTAATATTATAGAAAGTGAAATTAAAATGATAATGTCTTATCTTTTGGGAAATATTTGAAAATGGAGAGCTAGTTTTGTTAATAATAATATACTTTTTTCTAGTAACAAATCTTCTTTTTTAATATTTCACCAATAATAATAAAAATTAAAACAAAAATCTACATATGGGAGAAGTTAATAAAAGCTTTAGGCATGAATATATTTGGGTGCATGTATATGTAGGACAATGTAAAATTTTTTTAAAAAATTACCATGTAAGCTTTAGGTATGAATATATTTGGGTGCATGTATATGTAGGACAATTTAAAATAATTTAAAAAATTACCCTGTAAGCTTTAGGTATGAATATATTTTGGATGTATATATATACCATTAGTAAACAATCTTCTCCATATTCTCAGTCTTAAAACACAACCACATTGTCCTATTTCCTCCAAAACACGTTCATAGTGTCTAAACCTATAGCCTTTCTAAACAAACTAAAGAATATGTCATCAACAAGTTTTCCATTGGAGGAAGAAAACCAGAAGGCTAGCGACATGGAAATGGTTAATCCTACACAAGAGCCAGTGCGTAATGAGTTGTTAGCTAATTCTCTTAAGGAGATGTTGACAGTAAGTATAAAATTTCTCTGTCTAAATAATCTATCATTTACATTAATCGATATTATTCGAATAATTATATTGATGTATGTATAATTTCATTTTTGTATGACCATAAAGAAATCGGTGAAAGAATTTAAAACAGCTTGTAGAACAAATAAGAAAAGAAAAGCTTCAGAACGAGGTAGTGAAATGAGTTCTGAAAAAATCTTATCGTCAATCCAAAGACCAGAAGATGATGATCCTTCTATGTCGGTGGGTTCTTCTATCTGAATTTTATTTCATCATGGGTTAACATTCCTTTTTCTTTTTTTTTGAAAAATTGTTAATGCTTGCGCTCATTTTTTTTATTTATAGTCAGTTAAAGCTTTAGGTAATTGATTGTAACTAATGAAGCTAAAGGATTTGGGTCATTTAGGTCTTGGACTATCATTTGGGTTACTTGGGATTAATTTAACACTATTATGATGACAATGACGAACTGTATTGTTGCGTGTGTTCACACAGGACCAAAAGAAAGGAAGAAAGGTGAAGAATGAAGTGGTGGCGGAAAAAGTCGTGAGCTTTAGTCTTCCAGTGAATTTCGATGTTTCAAGTGAAAGTGTTAATGATATACAAAAGGTCCAAGAAAGATTGGGAAAGTGGAGGATACAACGTAGGATACGAGAGACAAAGACGATCGACATGGTAAAAAATATTAAATAGATAATAAAAACAAATATGTGATTTGATGTCTAGTGATGATAATAATCAAATTTCATTGTGTAAATTTTCAGTATTATTGTCATTTAAGCTCAAGGCAGACTTTTCGTTCAATCCCTGAAGTTGTGAGCTTTATCATGCATGAGTCTCACCCTCGATTTCCCAAGTCAACCCCTAGGAAACATAAGGTATTAGCAATTAACTTAATTTACAATTATTTGATCAACACACAAGAATTTTATTTTGGTTCTTAAAAATAAATAATGTCTACAAATGTTATTATTATCATTACTAATTTTCTTTTTCTCGCTAATTGTATTTGTAGGTTGAAAGCAAGACAATAATAGAATATCTTCCTAACGAACCTGGAAAGAGGATGGAGAATTTAGAGGGGTTCTCCCTATGCCAATCAACATATTTTGTGGAATTTCTGAATAAAACTTTGGAGAAGGAAAATAATAATGATGATTATTCTTTCCTGTTAACACCAGAGGAGTATCAAGATCTAGAAATTTCATCTAGCCAACAAGGCCTTCAATTTTTGGAACGCTTAAAGGAAATTGAAGAGTTCTTATTTAATGATTATAATCCATCTAGCAACCATGATGATCTCCATCCCCCTTTCTCTAATGCCATGATGGAAGACAATGGGCTAAAATCTACTGTTGATGGATTAAGTAATTATAATTATCTTGAGTGTAATGACACAATAGACTTAATGATGGGATACTGTCAAGAAACGATAATGCAGAGTGGCAATGATCAAGAAGGGATGATGGTGATGGATAATACAACTGAAAACTTGGGATTCTTCATGGAGATGATAAATAATGATCATCCTCATCATAATGTTGCTGAAGGATCTAATATTGTTGGTAACACTGAAGTTGATTACGAAGCATTAGTGCAAGAAGTGGGAGGAAAAAAAGACAAAGGGTTGATGAAGCAACCAGAGTTCAATGATGTTGAAAAAGGTGTGAATAATGTGGAAGAAGAGAGATATGGAGGTCAATACTATCCTGAACTCAATGATTTATCAATGCAATGGAAAGAGGATGACAACATATTTTTTAAGGACATCTATTCTGATGGGTGTGATATCCTCAACAATATCCCACATATAGACTTCCCCTTTGACAATAATAATACAAAGAAATAGGAGATTGAATTTTTATAATATAGCTAGCTAGGTCCATGGATGACCAATTATGATATTGTTAGATCAATATCTCTTAGTCATACTAATTTTTTTTCGTCTCTTATTTCGTATGTATTGTTTGTAGCTTTCTTAGATGTCAATTTCAGAATAAATTATCCTTAGACATCTTAAATGATTACTTAATCAAGTGTTATTTATAAGATATGTCGTGTGTGTGTTTGTTTGTGAGCTTGTGTGCCCGCAAGTGAGATCTTACTCTCTCTCTCTCTCTCTCTCTATATATATATTAAAATATCTAAATATTCATTTAATCCTTGAAAGATAATGAATTGATGACTCGATCTTTAAGAGCCTAATTTACACATTTTAGTTCCTTAAGTCCAGATTTTAGGTACCATTGTTTATAGATTAAGTTATGTAGGTCGGATACCAACTTGTATCTTTACTCATGTGTGTGCGAGAGAGAGATGACATTTACTCTTTGTTTAGCTTCTATTTGGCCCCAATTTAGATTTGAGAAGTTATCCCACTCCTATTCCAATTTGTTTTTTATTTCCTTTTTATTTTACTAACCAAATAATAAATTTTCTCTTCTTTTTTTTTTGTATACAAACTTAACTAGATTCATTTCACCTTGTTCATAATATATATTCCTCCTATGGAAATTTCAGAAGTTGAAGGAATATTTGTGAAATTAATTTAGAAGCACCCACAATAATGAATATATATATATAGTCATAAAGAAATGCTTCAAACATAAGCCCGCTCAGAAAGGGCATAAAATATATATACATGGTAATATATATAATTACTTGCAATTTATGATAAAATTCATGAATATATACTTGAATTTTAATTAATATGTTAATATGTGAAAAATATTAATTGGATTAACTATGCACTTAGACAACATGCATACGACTTGTTAAGAAAGTATATATCTTGTAAACAATTTTATGGTGTGTAATAAATTAGTATAAAAGAATTGTCACATGAAGGAACTTGCAGTAAGCGACAACTATTTAAAATTTGAAAACGAAAAGAGAGGAATAACTTAATAGATAGGTTATATACAATTGAAAGAAATGAGAAAAAGAATGAATTTTTTTTTTAATTTTTTTCAAAGAAGTAATTCTTATTAATAATTTTAAAGGGATAAAATTGAAAGAGATATAATTTGCATCTATTATAAACTTATCTATTATAATTTGTATCTATTATAATATTGACTACATCATTATAATGACGAAACTATTGAAAAATATTAAGGATGAAAATAGAATAAAAAAATATTATGAGACCAAAATTGAATTTAGGGTAAAAATTAGGGACCAAAATAGAGTGTTGGCCTAAAATTTAGGATTAATTAGTCTAATAAAACAAGAATTTATTGTTTGGTAAGAGTTATATCATAAATTTAACATTGCAATTTAAAACTTCAATAAACACTTAATATTAGAGGAAAAAAAGTACAACATAAATAATCACACCAACATAAATAAACACTTAATATTAGAGGAAAAAAAGTACAACAAATAATCACACCAACATAAATAAAAACGATAGTTTAAATATGTAGATTATTATTTGATTCAATTTAAAATTTTAAGTTAATTTAAACATAATTCAAGTTAAAGGCCTAAGGGTTGGGAGTGTGAGAAAGTGAAGAGAAATGTGAGAGACTGGGAGAAATGAGAGTGAACCACGATGAAAACGCTTGATCTTATTTTTCCCTGTCACATGTAGCATAATTATTGGACGAAAATCCACAAAGTCCTATCTCATAGTAGAATTTTCTTCTCCGCAAGTCGCGCCACCTGACAACGACTTGCGAACATTAGAAAATTGCCCAAAATTATTGTAAGTCGCTACCACGTGGAGCGGCTTGCGTGCAAAAAAGCTTGCCGCAAGTCGCTCCATGAGGCAGCGACTTGCGATACATTAAATGATAACGGCTTTGTGTCGGGCTCGTCGCAAGTTTCTACCACGTGGAGCGACTTGCGTGCAAAAAAGCTTGCTGCAAGTCACTCCACGTGGTAGATAGCGACTTGGGGATAATTTAAAAAACAATTGTCCTGCGCCGGAAAATAAATATATATTAGTAAAATTTTTTAAAATAAATATATAAATATAATTTTTAAAATATTTTAAGGTAAGAAAAACTCGAAAAGGTAGAACTTAAATATTTTATTTTAGAGTTTTTTTAGTAGATTAATAGATATTTTGTTTTGGGCACTTTCCTAATGCCTGCAAGTTGCTTTCACGTGGAGCAACTTGCAGACAAGGAAATTATGTTATGGGATAGGATTTTGTGGATTTTCGTCCAATAATTTTGGTACACGTGGTAGGGGAAGATAAGATCAAGCATTTTCACCGTGTTTCACTCTCATTTAAAGTGACCAAATTACAAGGTTAATGAAATTATAGAGATCAAATATTGAATTTAACAAAAAAAAAAAGACATTGGAGAACACTCTACATTACTTTTTTTATATTGTCTACATTCACTCCCCCAGCAGCTATTTCTAGGACATTTCTAACACTATATATATCTAAAATACCACAATCTCTAAGTCGTCAGCCGCCCGCCCCTTCTACAAAATCTAGGGTTTCCTCTAACTAACTTTGAGAGATTTAGAAAAATATTAGCCATGAATGGATGTGATCAAGATGAAGCTAATCGAGAAATTATGAATACGGTTTCTATAGATCAAATCAATGGTATACAAAAGGTATTTACAACGATTATATCTCTAATTTATAAATTCTTTTAGATTCACACAAATATCTTTATTGCTTTATATACTAAAGTACTAAACCATATGATTCAAATGAATATCTTGATCTCGAATTTAGGAGTACGATCTCGATATTTCAAGAATCAAAATTTAGTACTTTAAGTAATCAACTTCTTTTATTATTTTTTAACTTTCCTTTGACCGGTCGTTCGATCAAATATTCTCTTTTAGATAAATTGTCGATTGATTTTGGTGAAAATATTTTTGCTACAAAATAAAATTGAATATCTATGAAAATAAAAGAAAATATATGTTCTCTCACTGATTCATAACTCTTTAGCCAATCCCTTTTCCTTTATTTCAAACTGAAAAAAAAAAATCTGTGTGATTCGAACTTAACATGTTGAGTTGTTTTTTTTTTGGTGAGTAACAGATTGAGCTTTGACGATGAAGGAATGCCCACTTCGTCAAAAGTCTCACGGAGGTATGTTTTCTCTCTCTCTATGATGATTCAGATCTTTGAAATTGCAGTTTAGAAATCACTTATAGTCCTTATTTCTTAGTTTTTTTAATGGATTAAATAATATCCCGTTTTAATCTTTTTAGGGGGCTAAATTGTATATTTCAAGCTATCAAGCTATCAATTCAGTAATCTTTTAAGGAACGAATTATTAGTTTGCTCTAAAAAACACACATTGCTTCACCATGTGTATCTCACTCAATGTTATCTCAACTTTCTCCAAATTTCTTTGATTTGATACTCTTAATTTCTTGAACAGGAAAGAAGTGCAAAAAGGCCTTGTGAGCATTAGAAGAATAGGGGGGAAAATTGTGTTGTCATTCACAATAAGGGGTGAATATATACAAGGTGCACAACATGTCCTTGTCACGTGAAGCTAACTTAGCTTGATATTATATTGTTATTTACACAAAAGCCCCTAACTATATACAAAATGTTGTTCACCGCTCCTTCAAGTTGAGAATGTGTTAACATGATCAACTTGTGCCTAAAAGACTGAAACTGTGGAGGAGCTAAAGCCTTGGTAAAAAAATCAACCAATTGTTGTGAACTAGGAATGAAAAGAGGTTGAAAAAAACCCTCTCTGAACTTGTTGCGAATAGTATGACAATCAATTTCAATGTATTTGGTGCGTTCATGAAAAGTAGGATTGGAGGTGATTTGGTTGGCAAATTGATTGTCACACCAAAGGAGGATAGGTTGTTTGATGAAAATCTGGAAGTCCTTCAAGATATATGAAATCCAGAGCAGTTCACAAAGAGTGGAACCCATACTTCGATATTCTGCCTCACAAAGAGTGGAACCCTTAATTGTTGTACTACAAAAGATAAGTCAGGATGAGTCATGTTAGATAAAGGAGACGACCAATTAATCTCTGGTATTACTCAGGGTCTACCAAGGGAGGAGAAACATCTTTGAAACGCTCACCTTTAGCCATAGGAATGAGGGCAAGATTAGTATCAGTTAAACCAAGACTTGTAATAACATCTTTAGCATATTTGGTTTGAGAAAGAAAAATACCCTCTATTGTATAATGAATCTCAATGCCCAAGAAATAACAAGCCACAACCAAGGCCTTGATGGTGAAAGCTTGATGAAGATAGTCTTTAACTCTCATATAATGTTAATGTCAGAATCACCAGCAATCAATACATTATCAACATAAACAACAAGAACCAAGAAGCAAGATTATGTCGAAGAAATGAATAAGCAATGTTCAAGTTGTGCAGGAACCTCAGACTTATAAGGAAGCTATTAAAACAGTAACATAGACTGAAGTTATGGAACAAGAGCTTATTACACTTGAAAAGAATCACACTTGGGACATTGTCCCTTTACCTGGGTAAGAAATCCATTGGCTCTCAATGGGTTTATAAGATCAAATTTAAATTTTACCTATATTGTATGAAATTTTAGGGAATATCCCAGGGCTTTAGCTCAAGGACAACGATGTTGACCTGAGCAATGTTGACCTAGCACTCAGCGGAACTTCCATATATGAGATAATAGATTGAATATTTTTATCTAGTATTAAAAATAATTATTTAATTGTTATTTTTAATACTAAGTTATATGATATAGCTAGTTCAATTCTCAAATTTATAATTCCTAATTTATAACTTTCTTGTTTGAATTATTTAGAATTTAATTTAATTTCTTTGCGTTTTTATTTTAAATTGCATGCATATTGATGAACCTGGTTTTGGCCGGAGGGCATTACCCGGTTCGATGAAGCAACTCTGGGTCGGAAGTCGCCTGCAAGTTAATGAATGCACAGGGGTGGCCCTGCGATTCACCTCCGATGCTTAAGTCAGTAAAAAGTTTGAGAGCAATAAGGCATATAGAATAACAATAGTGCGTACCTTTTTCCAGTGCAGGAGCTGTCCTTTTATACTGGTGAAATGAGATCTTTTTGACCTAGATATGGTCGACTGTGATCTTAACTGATTTGGCCAAATCAGTTGTGATCTTGAGGGAAATCCTAACTGATTGTTATCTTAGCAGATCTGGCAGTTAAGATACGGAAATAAGTTGTTATTTGATGGAGGAATCGTATGGAGATCAGTCTCTTCCTGGCTCTTGATTGTTGTAGCAACGCCTCTTTTTAAGCCTTCTCGTGAACGCCTGGTTGTTGGCGTTCTCGACCGACGTAGGGCATTTGGTGCCTTAACCATGTTAGGACTCTTTCTGTGGACGCCTAGCTATTGGCGTTCTCGATTGTTGTGAGGCGCTTGGTGCCTTACCCGTGTAGGGCTCTTTTGGCGTTCTCGCCCAAGGGATTCCTTCGATGAGCTTTGAACGCCTATGGCCTAGGTCTTCTAGGCTTCCAAGTCATTGGGCCTATTATCACTAGTCCCAACAAAAGGAGTGGAGTTCTGTCCCCACCAGTGGAGTCCCTACCAATGGCGTTGTCGTTCTTATGCTATTTGTCGTTAAGCTCGCGATCATTCTAATCCAGGCGTTGCGAGCGTTGGCGCCATACGTTGCGTATTTTATCCGTAAGGCGTTTCTTGTGTGGGCGCCACTCCGAGTGGCGTTGATTGATATTAACGCCAGCTGACCCTGTCTTTTCACATCCCTCGCTGTCGTTTCAAGTTCGCGTGTCAGGTTCATAGTGGCCACGTGCCACTACGCGATTCGCCTATCCTTCATCATGATGGCGGGTCGTGGACCGAGGGGGGCGCATTTAATGCGGCGCTTCGATTTTCGTGAAAAGTTCAAAAAACCGCCATTTCTCCTCCTTTTCTCCCTCACTTTAACATTTCGTGCTTTTCAAACCTCTTTCTTCTCCAAGCTTTCTCTGTATTTTCGAGTTTTCCGAATTGATCTGCTTCCTTCATCCTCCTGCTGTGCCGTTGCTGTTGCTTTGCTTTTCTTCGTCAAGTGTGTTCGAGATTTACCTAGTAAGTGATTTATCGGTTCCCTTTCGTCATTCCCTTTTTTTCTTTACTTTGAGTTTCTGGGTTTGGTTCAATGTTTGTTCACATTGTTCTTCATGTTCTTCGCAGTCTCTTTCAAACTTTGCTTCGTGAGTTCCTTCAACTACTTCGGCATTCATGGATTTCGAAAAAAGTGAGTTCTTCTCCTTCCGAAACTTTTACTGCCTTTTTGTTTCATGTTACTTGTCATTCTGGGTTGGGTTTATGGTCTGGTGATCAATCATAATTTGCCAAGGGTTTTCCTCCCCCTTTCTTGCTGGTGGATGGAGATACAATCTCCGAGAAATGTACTGAACTGGTCCTTGTTTCCACAGCTACTGGAAACAAGGTGGTTCCTGAGTCGTCAGCGCCTGTGGCGACAGCGCCAACGAGGGTCGCTTCTCCCATGGAAAGGATTGGCGGTGATGTCGTGGACTCCTCTTCTTCGACTTCCACGGAGATTCGAGAGATGTTGTCTCCGGACGAGGCGTCCATGGGAGAGGAACGTTCAATGGTTCAAGCTGCAGCTCCTATATGGGCGTCTATAGGAGATGGTAATCCGCGGCAGACAACCTGCGGGGAGGAGGTTGATTTTCTCGCTTATCCAGATTGGTTTCTTTCTTCCAACAAGGGGCTCGCTAAAGTTCCGTGGGTCAAGTGCGCCGTTGAGACCATGCCTTGTGGTCCTGATAGGGCGCAAGTGATGAGGAATGCACGCCCCGTCGTTGATTGGCGTCGCCAAAATCTTGATGAGAAGGTTCAACAAGGTCATTTGGACCAAACCAATGACACTGTCAGAGAATTCTGGTCCTGGCTTCATGACGATGAATTTATCCGCGATCTCAACAAAGAGCTAATAACCAATTCACCTCGCTGGCGTTCCTCGGGATGTCGGATTTCGACACTTAGCCATCTGAAGGACCCTCCTAGCATGCTCTATACTGATGGTAGAGGGTTCATGATTTGCGAGCACGTTCTCCAAAGCTGTGATATCGAGATGCCTTTCAACCCAGCAGTGCTGGATCTGCTGGCGATTATGAACATTGCTCCTATTCAAATAAGTGCCAATGGTTGGCGCATCCTTCTCGGCTTCATCGCCAAGTGCCAGAGGGATGGCGTTCGTGCTACAGCGCGGTTGTTTCTTTTCTTCTTTTACCCGCGATGGGTGGATAACGCCTTTATTTCTTATTATCGGCGTCCTGGGCGTCCATTGATCCTTGAGCATGCTGTCAGCAATCCTAAGGAGTGGCAGTACAAATTCTTCTTTATTGAGGGGTCTGGATCTAGGCGTCCTTTCTGGGTTCGTGCGTCCGACGAGCGCGCCATGTTCCCTTTGTCTTGGCGGAGGCCACATCTTGGTCCGTTTGAGTGTAATTGGAGAGATTTGACTGTGGAGGAGCGTTTGGGGGCCCTTCGGTTGATCACCACGGACCCTCTCGACCCTAAGCGTTGTATGTTATTATTATTTTGTTTGCCAAGTTTGGATTGTTTTATGCGCTTTACTAATTCCTGTTTTGGTTTTGTCAGTGCTCGAGGCGAATGCTGCCGATGTCATTGGGAGTCGCCGTGCCCAAGCTGATAAGGGCAAGGGAAAAGCAGTTGCTGCTCCAAAGAAGGCGTCATCTGCCGCTGTCGCTGCTACTGCTCCGAAGAAGACAGGGGGCGTTGTCATCCGTGATCCTTCAGCGACTTTGCGCCCTCCGTCTCAGCCTTCCAAAGGAAAGGAGAGTACCGTCACGGCTAAGGATGGGGAGCCCCCGAAAAAGCGTCAGCGCCACATAGTAGAGGTCCCCCAAATTCCAGCGCTTCCAGAGGCTGACGATTTCAACGCTTTGGAGTTCCTCTCCAAATCTCTATCGGAGGCTGGTTCGGTTAAGAGGGACGACCTGGCTCGGGCGTCCACGGAGAATTCACAGGACCCTTCTGAAGAGGCGGCTAGATTTCTTCTTGCTACGGGGATGCGGTTGTTGGCCAACAGCGTCTCCAGGAAGGATCTTTTATCTGAGCGAGACGCTGCTCGTGACGACGCCAAGAGAGCTCGTCAAGAAAACATTGAGTTGAAGGATGAGCTCAATGTGACGAAGGCGTCGCAGGAATCTCTCCAGGGGGATTACGATCGAAGGGGTCGTAGGCTTCAAGAAGTTAACAACTTGAATGAGGAGCTTAATGCAAAGGTGGCGTCCTTGACAGTAGAATTACGGGAGTCGTAGGAGAATTTCCAGGCTTTGGGCGCCATGGCGGGGCTCACGCTACAATTATATCGGCTTCAAGAACGCCATAGCGCAACTGCGGCTTCGTAATCCCAACCTTGATGTTACGGGGATTTGTCCAAACAAGGTTGTGGAAGGAAGGCTTATTCGGGATCCCCTTCGCACTGATGCCATAGCAAAGATACCCCGTATGCCCGAGAAGTTTGATCTTGAGGGGTACAATTCTGAAGGAGACGAGGACTTCCCGTGGTTCCCCAACATGGAAGTTCCCCTTCCGGGAGAGGCCGTTCCTGCTGAGACAGCGCCTCCTGCTGCTGCGGGTGCTGGATCAAGTGGCGTTGCGGCTCAGGAGGTGGAGGCAATCGTCCCATCAAGGGAGAACGCCGAGGGTGCCCCAAGTACTACCACGACCGAGAACGCCCCTTCTGCTGCTTAGGCCTGCGTGCCTTTGTTTACTTGGTTGGGCCTGCGTGCCCTTTTGTAAATTTTTGTTTAGTTTTGTTATGGCGTAGACGCCATTTTTGAATTATGGATTATGCTTGGCCCGTAGGCCATTTTTCTTTGAACATATGGGCATTGATGCCTTTGATACGCTTTCTCTTGATGCTTGATTAACTTGCGTTTTTCTTTATTCTCTTTCCTGTGATTTGATCGTTGTGTTTGCTTTGCACTATGAAGTGCTGCCTCACGTTGGGCACGCTTCGAGCGTTTTGCGTATTATATGCTAAGTTTTGACTAGTCATCCAAGGGAGGGTCGGTCCGCATGGTAGTGAGTGCCATACTCACAAGGCTCCTTCGAGGGCCTTTTCGCTGCTGTACCGAGGGCGTCCCCCCGAGCAGCTTCAACTTCATTATTTGTTGGAATGAAAAATGTAATTCATTGATTATGAAAGCAAAGTACAATTGGCACTATGGCCTTATATAAACAATGCTATATCTTAGAACGAAATCTATCCACTCAGGGAAAATAAAACTTAAGCTTTGCCATGTTCCAGGCGTTTGGGAGTGATTTGCCTTCTGGCGTTTCCAGTCGGAAAGCGTTCCCAGGTAGGACTTCCACGACTCTGTAGGGACCTTCCCAGTTTGGTCCGAGCTTGCCGTGTCTAGGATCTTTTCTGTTGTTTTCGACAGTTCTAAGCACCAAGTCTCCCACTTTGAGAGTTCTGGGTTTTATTTTTGAGTCATGGTATCTTTTCACCATTTGATTGTAGGCAGCTTGTCTGATGGCTGCAACCTCTCTTCTTTCCTCCAAACTATCTAAGGCTTGGAGCCTGGAGTTGGCGTCATTGGTATTTGGATAATTGATTATCCTCTCAGTCGGGACGTTCACTTCGGCAGGTATGACTGCTTCATGTCCGTATGCTAAGGCGAAAGGCGTTTCCTTCGTAGCTGTTTGTTTGGTGGTCCTGTATGACCATAGGACTGAGGGGAGCTCATCAACCCATCTTCCCTTAGCTGACTCCAGTCTTTTCTTGATTCCTTGTATGATGATTCTATTGGCTAACTCAACTTGGCCGTTTGTAGCTGGATGTTCTACCGAGGTGGTTTTATGATGAATTTTCCAAGCCTTGCAAAAGTCTTGGAACTTTCTACTTGTGAATTGGGCGCCATTGTCAGATATTAGAGTGTTTGGGACCCCAAACCTGGTAATGACGTTCTGCCATAGGAACTTCTCCATGGCTTCCGAAGTTATGGACGCCACTGCCTTGGCTTCCACCCATTTTGTAAAGTAGTCAACGACGACTATGAGAAACTTTCTCTGATAGGCCGCTGTTGGGAATGGTCCTGCAATGTCGATTCCCCATAAGTCAAACGGCCAAGGGGAGGTGATGGCGCTCATGGGGGCTGCATGTGTATGGATCATATTAGCGTATTTCTGACATTTCTCGCATGAGCGCACGACGTTCTCAGCGTCTTGTAATAGCGTGGGCCAATAGTACCCTGCCCTCTGGATCTTTCTTCGCATAGCCATTGGGCCTTGGTGACTTGCACATAGACCTTCGTGGACTTCAGTCAACACCCTTGTGACTTCATTCCCCGCTATGCACTTGGCCCCTGGGTGACTAAAGTTTTTCCTGTATAGTGTTCCTTGTCTGACAAAGTACCTGCCAGATCTCCTTGCGACTTTTCTTGCCTCGGTTTTATCTGATGGAAGGGAGCCTTTTTCTAGGTAGTTGAATATCGGCGTCCTCCAATCGAAAACTTCTTCCATAGGGAGAATGTCTTGTTCCAGTATTGAGGGCTCCCTGAGAGTTGTCTTGATGATGGAACTCCTTCCTCCTTTGTTTGGCTTGGATGCCAGCTTGGCGAGCTCATCGGCTCGGGCGTTCTCGCTTCGTGGGACATGATTGAAAGTGGCGTCTATGCCTGATCCTTTCATGATCTTCTTTGCTTTTTCAGCGTACTGAACCATGGTTGAGTCTTTGGTTTCATATTCTCCGTTCATCTGTTGTACTACCAATTGGGAGTCTGCAAAGATTTCTAATCTCTTGGCGCCTATGTTGGCTGCCAATTTTAACGCAGCGATAAACGCCTCATATTCCGCCTGATTGTTGGTAATGGGACACTCGATTTCAATGGATTGTTCGATGATGGAGCCGTCTGGGGCTCGCATTACCACTCCTGCTCCTCGCTGGGAGTTTAACGCGGCGCCATCGATGTGCACGCTCCAAGTCCAATTTTGGGCGTTGTCTGGTCCTGTCATCTCCGCTATGAAGTCTGCTAATGCTTGCCCCTTGATGGCCCTTCTTGGCTCATAGGCGATCCCATACTCTGAGATTTCTACGGACCATATTGACATCCTTCCAGCAATATCTGGTTGTTCGATCATTTGCTTGAGGGGTCTATCCGTTCTGACGATTATTTGGTATTGCTGGTAGTAGTGTCTCAGCTTCCTAGTTGAGTGAAGTAATGAAAACGTCAGCTTTTCTAGGCGGTGATACCTTTTTTCGGCTCCTGTGAGCGTTTTGCTCGTGAAGTAGATTGGTTTCTGCTCTTCCCCATCTTCGAGTACCAAGGCAGAACTGATAGCGTCGTCCGTGGACGCCAAGTAGACGTAGATTGGCTTATCCTTGACCGGAATTACCAAAATTGGCGGTGACGCCAGATACGCCTTTAGCCTTTGGAAGGCTTCCTCGCATTCCTTGGTCCATTCGAATTTTTTGTTTGCTTTTAGTGTTCGAAAGAAAGGCAAGCATTTGTCAGCTGACCTGAATGTAAAGGAGACCAATAATGAGTAATGCTCGTTTTATTGATAGAAGTTCTGCGTCGAAAAGACGGCTTACATAGGCATACATAATAAACTAAAGATAATTAGATAAAGACATGACTGAAATAAAAAGACGATGATGAGACTGTCACTAGAGAGTAGCTTTAAAGCTTTATTGTTGAGGTGGCGCTAGGCGCCTTCTACCTCGACAGAAACCTATGGAGCGCCGCTAGCCTGCCGTTGAGGCGTTGGACCTCCTTAACTGATCTTGGGGAGTTCATCTCGAGGATTGCTCTGCACTGGTCTGGGTTTGCTTCAATTCCCCTGTTGGTGAGCATGAACCCAAGGAATTTCCCTCCGTTTACACCAAAGGCGCATTTTGAGGAGTTGAGCTTCATCTGGTATTTGCGTAATTGGTTGAAGATCTCCTTTAAGTCTTCGGTGTGCTTCCCCCCTTCCTTCGTCTTCACCACCATGTCGTCGACGTAGACTTCTAGATTCTTTCCAATGTAATCTCTAAAGAAGAGATCCATCATTCTCTGGTAGGTAGCGCCCGCATTCTTCAGCCCGAAGGGCATCACCGTGAAGCAGTACGTGCCCATCTCAGTTATGAACGCCGTTTTCTCGGCGTCCTCGGGGTTCATCTTTATCTGATTATATCCGCTGAAGGCGTCTAGGAAACTCATTGTCTGATGACCACAAGTTCCATCCACAAGTTTGTCAATATTGGGCAGTGGGTAGTGATCTTTTGGACATGCTTTGTTGAGGTCAGTGAAATCCACACACATCCTCCACTTGCCATTGGATTTCTTGACCAGTACCACATTGGAGAGCCATTCAGGGTACTTAGCTTCCCTGATAAATCCTGCGGTTAGTAGTTTACCAACTTCCTCTCGGATAGCCATCTGGCGCTCGTGGCCAAAGAGGCGTTTTCGTTGGATCACTCCTCTTCTGCCATCGGTGTTCAGGCTGTGACAGATGAGCTTCGGGTCAATTCCTGGCATGTCTGCAGGGCACCAGGCGAAGACGTCCGAAGACTCCCTCAAGAGTTGGATAAGCTCGGACTTCTCTTCCTCATGGAGGAGCATGTTGATCTGCACTGTTTTCTCGGCGTCTTTGCCGAGCTGTACAACCTCCAAATCTCCTGTTGGCTTGGGTCTTTGATTCGAGATTTCATCCCTGAAATCTTCTATCTCAGTACTCGAAGCCTCTAGCTTCCCTTCATTAGGGGCGTTATCGGCCGATATGTTTGCCCGCGTTTTCCTCTTTCTTTCTTCTTCATTAGTCTTTGCCAGACTCATCGCATAGCATTGTCCGGCTGTCCTCTGGTCTGCTCTCACTTGACCCACTCCCTGTGGCGTTGGAAACTTCATGCGAAGGTGAGCAGTGGATATCACCGCTCTCATTTTGTTCAGGGAGGGACGCCCAAGAAGGACGTTGTACGCTGAGGGCGCTTGTACCACCAAGAACTCCACCATAATACTCGTCACCCTTGGCTTTTCCCCCACGGTGAGTCGTAAGTCAACGCTACCAAGGGCTGGTATCTGATCTCCTGTGAATCCTATAAGGCGCCCATGGTGTTCCTTGAGGTCTGACCTTGGAACGCCCAGCTGATCGAAGCATGACTTGTAAATGATGTCAGCGGACGAGCCCTGGTCTACCATGATCCTTTCAACTGTAAAGGTACCAACTCGTGCTGTGATCACCATAGGGTCATCGTAATCCTGGTTGACTTCCCACAATTCATCGTCAGTGAAGGTTATGGGTTCAACCCATCTTTCTGCTTTGGATGCTTCCTTGTAATCAATCCTAAGTATGGATCGATTCACCTTCCTCTTCTTATGCGGAGTTTTAGCGCCACTTTTTTCTATACCTCCTGAGATGGTGTGGATGATCCCAGATGGTCTGTCATCTCTCGGCGGTGTGCGCCGGTCCCGTTTCTTTTCTTCGCCGTCAGCGCCTCCTCCTCTTGGCTTCTTCTGCTCGCGAGTGTTTTTCTCCTCTCTGGGCCTCTTACTTCCATCTTTTTTAATGAACCTGGATGGGAGGCGTCCCAATCTGATCAGGTTTTCGATTTCGTCCTTCAAGACAATGCACTCATCTGTTGTATGTCCTTCTGTTCTATGATACCTACAATATTTGCTGGTATCCACGTTTCGCCCTGCTCTCCTAGGGCGGTCAGGGAGTCTTGGTAGCAGGTCTGTGTTGCAGATTTCTCGGAAAACCTCTGATTGAGACATAGCGAGAATAATGTAGACGGCATGCCTTCCCCTGGGTGGGGATCGTGGACGCCGGGAGTATTCCCTGCCTTTCGGTGCTTGGGCGCCACCAGCTTTTTCCGAGTTCTTGCTGTATGGCTTTCTAGTGTCTGGTTCAATTCTCGCGAAGCGATCACGTTGGGTTTTGTCCAAGTCTTCCTTTGTTATGAACTCCTCAACCATTGAGAGGAGCTCTCCGACAGATCTGGGAGCCTTGTGTGTAAGCTCCTTATGTGCATGGCCTGGTCTGATTCCCGCCAGAAATGAGTATACTGCGATTTTGTCATCCACTTCTTTGATACTTAACAGAGTTTTGTTGAACTTTGCCAAGTAGTCCCGCAGTGATTCTCCCTTGTTCTGTCTGATGTCGGTCAAGACCGCCATAGGCTGCTTGTATACTTTGCTAGTGGCGAATCGTTTCTTAAACATTTCCTCCAGGTCCTTAAAGCAATGTACCGAACCCGCCGGGAGTTTGGAGAACCAATCCAGAGCTGGTCCTTCCAAAGTTATTGGGAACAGCTTGCACCGTTGAGGATCTCCTAAGTTGGAGATATTCATGGCGGCCTTGAAACCGAGTAAATGATCCTCCGGGTCTTTTTCCCCTGTATAGGGCGTCAGCTTCATGGGCATTTTGTAGTTCCTGTCTAGTTCAACAGCTTGCACGTGAGGGGCAAATATTCCCTCAGCCAATGGGGGCGCTATGGCTGGGAGCGCCGAATTGGTTGGAGGCGCCAATTCTGGCGCTGGTGCCTGGACGTTCATAGGCTGGTACATTCCAGCGGATCTTCCATAAGGCGCCGATTCTGGCGCTGGTGCTTGGGCGCTCATGGGCTGGTACATTCTAGCGGATCCTCCATAGACGCCATATCCGGGGTAATATTGAGGATAATACCCCTGTGGGTAATAGTAGCCCTGAGGTGGATAAGAGTAAGCGCCCACCCAAGTTTGCTGCTGGGTAAGCTGAGTGGTTTGGCTAGGAGCCTGCTGTTGAGCTGCCATCTGGACAGGTGATGGGTTGTTCATGGGAGTTTGCTGTTCTTGGTTTCCCGGGTTTTCTTCTGGTGGTATGGGCTCTGGGTTAGCTTCCTCAGCAACTTGCTTTCCCTTGCCCGTTATCAGATCACGGATGTCCTTGCGGAGTGCTTCCATCTCGATGTGCATGTCAGCCTTCAGTGCAGCAATCTTGTCTTCCGCTGTTATGGTGATTTGCCCCGCAGTCGCTGGGTTGGGCAACGTAGGGGCTTCCTGGATGGCAGGAAATCCTGGGGGAGGAGCAAGCGTCGAATCTTGTGCGGATTGAGCTACTGAGCCTCCTGAAGCGTGTTGATCAGTTGGAGTGGATGTCATCTTGCCAATTTCTGTAGATGTCATCTTTTTCTCTGGTTCGATGAACACACAGGTTAGATAAAACAAAAATACTGGAAAAAATGTATATGATCCAACCTTATCGATATCGTTCAGGTATCCAAAGAAAAATTTAAACTAAGATCAACACTTGAACAAATTAAATCTGGACTTTGAATAAAAAGTCCCCACGGACGGCGCCAGTGATGAACCTGGTTTTGGCCGGAGGGCATTACCTGGTTCGATGAAGCAACTCTGGGTCGGAAGTCGCCTGCAAGTTAATGAATGCACAGGGGTGGCCCTGCGATTCACCTCCGATGCTTAAGTCAGTAAAGAGTTTGAGAGCAATATGGCATATAGAATAGCAATAGTGCGTACCTTTTTCCAGTGCAGGAGCTGTCCTTTTATACTGGTGAAATGAGATCTTTTTGACCTAGATATGGTCGACTGTGATCTTAACTGATTTGGCCAAATCAGTTGTGATCTTGAGGGAAATCCTAACTGATTGTTATCTTAGCAGATCTGGCAGTTAAGATACGGAAATAAGTTGTTATTTGATGGAGGAATCGTATGGAGATCAGTCTCTTCCTGGCTCTTGATTGTTGTAGCAACGCCTCTTTTTAAGCCTTCTCGTGAACGCCTGGTTGTTGGCGTTCTCGACCGACGTAGGGCATTTGGTGCCTTAACCATGTTAGGACTCTTTCTGTGGACGCCTAGCTATTGGCGTTCTCGATTGTTGTGAGGCGCTTGGTGCCTTACCCGTGTAGGGCTCTTTTGGCGTTCTCGCCCAAGGGATTCCTTCGATGAGCTTTGAACGCCTATGGCCTAGGTCTTCTAGGCTTCCAAGTCATTGGGCCTATTATCACATATATCATAGAATTTATATTTAAGTGTTAAAATTTGAACTTAATTATATTTAATTTTTTTAGAATTTATCTTATAAAATATTATTTATTATATATATATATATTTTAATTTAACCAATTTAACAATTGAGCTGATTGACCCGATGTTGAACCAGTGACTCAGTGACCCGAGCTTTAAGTTCAAATTTTACTTGAAACGAGAGAAATGACTAATTTTACTTGTTTAATCGTGAAACGAGTTACTCATTTTTAAGACTCGATTTGACCTCATTTATTGATAGTTTCAAAGTACTCATCATAAAAAAAAACTCATTACTCTAGATTCGTTGCATTTGAGCTTGAAATGAGAGAGATATGACCATACTCATTATTTTTAAACCAATTTGAAACATTATGGAAACATGCAAAACCAATATGAAATTAATAAAAGATAAAGGACCAATTTGAAATTTATCTCATATATAAAGGAGCAATTTGAGACGTTGGCCTGTGTGTGTGTTAGAAAGACGATGTCGACTGTTTTTTTCCCCCACGTTTTCTCAGTAATCAAACAGAGTATAGTGAATTGTTACAAATAGGGTAAGCATATTTGAAGAAAATAATTTGTATATGTTTTGTAATCTGTTTTGACGGCGAATTTTTTGTTTGTAATGGTATCAGTTGTAGAATTTCCACTTTATAATTTTGCCATATTTGATATTTACAATGGAATTCAAATGGACTTATTTGCAGTTCTGTCTCTGTCTACGTTTCATTAGACTGAAGATTGAAAGTGATATTTATGTATATAGATTCCAAAGAGAAAAAAAACGCAATGGGAAAAACAAAAAATCAAAGTTAAAGGTTTGTTCAGGCCAAAAAAAAAATTAAAGGTTTGTTTAGTAATAACGAGAAGTATAAAGGAGAGGAGAAGAAAAAAGAATAAGGGCATGTTCAATTTCTATTTTTAAAAATAATTTTTTAAAATTATTCTTAAACTTAATTTTAAAAATAAGTTTTTCAAAACAAAAATTAAAAAAAAAAAATTGTTTGATAAACTGGTGGGTCAAAGGTATGTCATAATATTCATTTTGGTCCTTTATATTTCAAAATATTTAAATTGGTTCTAAATGTTGGCAAAATGTTTCATTTTGATCTCAAACTATTAAATTTGGTCTTGTTTCTCTCGTCTCTCATTTAAAGGTCAAAAGACTTGTTAAGAGTAACTCGTAGCTCTGAATTGGTTGCATTCAAACTTGAAACGAGATAAATATGATCAATTTGACTTATTTGACCGTGAAATGAGCAGTCTACTTTCGAGATTGATTTGAACTCGTTTGTTGATGAACCCAACTGGATAGAGAAATTTGTGAACAATACGTAGCTCTGAACTCGCTACTTTCGAACTTGAAACAAGAGAAATATGACAATATTTAATAGTTTGGGACCAAAATGAAATATTTTACCAACATTTAGGATCAATTTAAATATTTTGAAACATAAAGGACCAAAATGAACATTGGGACATACATTTAAGATCAAAGTGACCCTTTGACCTAAACTAATCTTATAAAATTGTTTTAAGAACTTGAAAACAAAAGAGCTTATTGGAAAACTTTATTTTAAAAACTAGTTTTGAAAATAGAAAAACAAAATTTTTTGTTTCTTGATTGAAGTTTGAATAGTTGGGACCAAATCTTGGTCCTGTTGGGTTGTATATGCTGGAGAAAGTTTTCTTTTCCAGCAGGACTCTGGAACAGAGTGAGCATGATATGCTTCTTGGTTGTTCCTCCTAATTTCTTGTCGTGTGCTCTTGATGAACAACATTGCTTTTTGTTTTTGGATAAGTGAAAGAGAACTTTGTGGCTATCTCTCTGTAAATTCCCCACAGTACCAACGATGAAGTTTTGGAAAATAGGACGAAGATGGGATCGCAAATCACGCAGATCCTGCAAGAGAAAACAGAGAGGTTGGATCCCCCATTGTAACTCTGATGTTAAAGTCAATAATGATTATGCGAGAGAATGAAAAATTCAGAGAGAATATTATTAGAGTTAAGGAATGAATGTGTGTACGTTTTATGAGTGATTAACGAGTATGTGTACCATAAAAAAAGGAAACGGAAAGCGATTTGCAACTACCTCTAACCACCCTTTAGGCTTCAGGAAATCCTTTATCAATATGTATATATAAATATTCATAAATATTGATACAATTTTAAAATTTATAATATTTATTTATAAAACATTATAATATATATATCGACAACAACATTGATTAATCCTTGCACTTCGAAAGGTGAAAAAGCTAATCAAAAAATTTAATGTTACTCCATATTAAAAACTAGAAACCAAATCTCTTATATTTAGTTAGAGATAGATAAATCTCTATTACTTGACTATAT